>JAAXOA010003225.1:0-11831 GCA_036561885.1 Salina celebensis
CAGCACGCCATCCATCTCTGATGATTATCTTGTCCATATTCCTGCTCCTTATTAAATTCATATTTTATCTGTAATTGTCGTCGCTTAATACCTACAGGTGTGAGAATACACCCAGGTGCTATCTGTAATTTATCCTAATACGAAAACCCATTTAGACCCATCATGGGAGATGACCAGCTGCCCGTAACTGGCCGTGCTTTGTCTTTACGCCACTAAAAAAGTATCGTCGTCACGCAGTCTTCTCAGTTTGCCCCTAAAAACTTCCATATACCACCAAACACCGTGGAGAATGTTTGCCGTAAAATTTTTACCGGTCCCAAATATATATTTTCATTCACCCGGGATAAATTCGATGTAATTTGGTTTTATCACCGTATCAATTTCAGAACATGAAACCAAGTTGCGTACGGGGAATATAAACCGTCAATTGAATGGATCAAGCCCCCAGTGCCCTTTTTATCCAACACAAAAGCAAAAGACAAAAATGGCTGCTTTGATTTTATATTTTACGTAACGATGCCTTCAGAATAATATTAAGGGGTGGAGGGCTAATATATTTTAAGGGACTAGTGTATATTTTTTGATGTTAGTGTTTGCTGAGATTTAGCTTATGACACCTTGTCACTAGGGAACGTTATAGATTCTTGATCCTGTGTGTGTACACGGTGTATTAACAGGGGAGAAAGAGGGATTGTAAGTGTATTCAATATTACACAGAAAATGTTTGGAAGCTTAGCTCATGACAAGTTGTCACTGGGGAGAGACAATAAACAGTTTTATCCTGGTGATACACACAATATTTAGCAACAAGAAAAGATGTGTGTAATGAAAGAGTAATGATGCAAGAAGGATGACCACATAAAAAAGACTGACTGAAATGTGGCTGGTACATGATGAGGGAATATGCGCACAAGTCATTCTTGAAATATCATGGTAAATGATATGAGAAAGTTTGTAGAAATGACTTCAGTGAAAAATGTTGCTAAATATTTGCCTAAATATTCGGCTTGGAAGCTAACCAGCAATGCAAAACGGTAAAAAAAGCTCGCTGGACTGACACAAGCTTAGTACTAATTGCAGTTTAAATCACCTTTCAATAACCATTCACTACGTCAAATACGATATGATTTAGGGAAATATGCTTTGAACTTAAAAAATAAAGGAAAGGAAATAAAGGAAAACAAGCATAAATACGGAATACATTTAGGTAGTCTATACTAACCAGCATAGGATTTAGATTTTGAATGACTGATGCATTAACTGGAAAGTATTCTGGAAACTGTAAACAATACAAACTTTGTAGCAAACTAGTTCTGCGACTTCAGGACTCAGGACTTTAACAAGGCTGTCTACAATTCATAGCAAAAGTTAAATGACAGCATTCGGCGTCTTAGAATATAAATTCATGACTGGATAGATACGTAAAAATGTGACAGTTTTTATTAAAAATTATGTGTTTATGGAATATTGGTAAGTATTTTGTATGACATTTAACCAATTCCGAAAACATTCCCTTTCCAACTTCCATAAGCGCTGTATATTCTTGAACTTGCGTATGACACCTTGTCACATTCAACCGACAATAACATGTTTTTTCTTCATCCTCTGTCCATAAAACATTATTAACTCGTTCTAACATTTCCCATCTATATAAAAACCATAAAAACTGTCATATCTCCACCCAAATGCGTATCACATGTCCATAAAAAGCCGTCCATTCCACCGCTGTCCACCGAGTTTATCTTCCAAACTAAACTCACTGCCAAAAAATACTCCAATTCTTCTTTTCATCCTACCCACCTAAGTGGAATGGCCGATAAAAAACCCGGACGTTTGTGCCTCCTTATCTTGGATGACTGTGTATTTCCCGATCAAATATCGCTAATGGAACGCACGTCTTTTTTTACCGACTTCCGCTTCACTTGGTTGTTGTTCAGTGCCCGGAATGACCTTGATAACCACACGTGATCGGCCAATATGTGGTTGTAACATTCGATATTCTGTAATTTGGTGGGATGATTGTTAAAAAGCTGCTACGAGACAGCTTCCGATTTAACAGAGTTGTTGACTCTGTGCGCGCGGAGAGGGAGCGTGGCGGAACGTGTGCGGGTGTTCCAGCTAAAAAGTCAGTGAAAGATGGGATATATTTTTTTGGAGTTATTCTTTCAGGAAATTAGGATGGACCATTAATTTTCATTTTGTTCAAGCTCGTTCCCGATGACAACGCGGGTTTAGGGATGTGATGGAAGACGGGGATTTTAGAAAACTCGTGGGTGGGAAAAGCATATTACTTTTTTCGGAGAACCCCTGGTGAGGGGAAAGGGAAACTGTGGAGGGGAAACCGATGTAGACAAGTAGCACAGGACTTGGAGCATACCCGAAGGATATAGTTGGGAACGATAATATTTTAACAAAATACAAGACTTCATACATGGCTTCCACGATTATTTCGGAGTACCGAGATCGCGATTCCAGAATTTCCAAGGGTTTCCAAAAAATTCAATGGTTGTAATTTGTAATTATTTTATCGAGCATAAAATTGTTCTTCAGCACCTGTAGTTATGAAACCCTTTAACTATCTTTGGATATAACTGTATTTCAGTTATGTATTATTTTGCTTAAATAGATTATATGAAACTTGTAAGACAACCAAGCTCGAAATTTGAACTATTAATTCAAATCCCAAAATTATTCCCAAACATTTTCATTATCTGAATAAAACTTGTAGTAGCTATGGACAGATTAAAAGTCATTTTAGATTGCATCACTTTGAGAATGGGTTGCAGCCCCTGTTTACTAGAAGATAGACAGACAAATAAAATTAGTTTGGTGTTTATTATCAAAGCACTACTTGCTACATCCCATTCCCAATGATTTGCAGTTACTTGATTCAGACAGACCGACAAACAAACCGAATGTAACATAAACAAAGCTCTTTCTCCTCATAAAGTATACTTTCACACAAAGTGTGCGGAACAAACAAAGTCCTGGTGTTAGCAGCAACAAAAATGAGTATTAATGGCATTGGCCTAATGACGCTACAGTTTTAATTTCGTTGTAAAAATTTGGCAGAGAAAGTCGCCCGGCCAGGGGCCCATGATTATCTCATTGTTTGGCTACTTTTTACGCGTCTCTTTTACATCCTCTTTTTCCCACTTTTGTTACTCTCGGGTTATTTAAACAAGGATTGATGGCCTTTAATAAACACTCTTTTCAGAGCCAGTCTTCATTACACTCTGACACTCGCCTTGTTTACAATATTCTGACTCACAAAAAAAACTATATCCTCTAAAGCACACTGTAATGTATTTACTCTTAAGCCATTTGGCATTTTGATTAAATTTGTCCTTTTTTTCCTTACAAGACAACGCCTACAAGGATACTGTGTCCGTTTTGATCTCCATTTCACGCTTCATAACGCACAACCACAAAAAAGTAGCGGAAAAGGGCATGGAATTTTTTGTATTGTGTTAACGTGTAAATAAGATGAAAATCTCGTAAAAAAAGACTTTTTGTATTGTGTACCTATTCAATTATACGTGAGTCCTGTTGCGAGATATTCTTTGTGAAAGAGAATACGTTTTTGGATGTTGTTTGGGTGGTGGTGGTTTGTGTGAATCATGTAAAACCGGAAACATATTAGGAGCCTTTGTAGCTAGCTGGTCGTGTGGAAGCTGCCATTGTGATCAATTCGCACCCAAAAATATGCTCGTAATTGATCTTGTTAGGGGGAGTGAGAAAGCAAAGATAACCTGGGAAATATGGCTTTTGTTGGAAGGATGGATGGAGATTTTGGAAAAAATATATATGGGATTTGAGCGGGGTTTAGGATCATTTAATTAGCAATATGAGCAGGAGAGATTGAAGGGAAGTTTTTCATTAAATGCTGGTTAAATGGCTTTAGGACTAGGCTAATTTCGCATGAATGAACGCGAGTAAGATGTACAGGCAGGATTTAATATTATTTAATACGTAGGACATATAAGATAAGAAAGCGAGATAAACACACGGGATCAATGGTAGTTTAAAAATTCAATTCTGCCAATACAGTCAATTCAGACTACAAATATTTTCGTAATACTTTTAAATGGTACATAGTGTTTGAATAATTGAAAGCTTGCTGAAAACTTAAACTTGAAATGGCAATAAACTCCTTTATTATCTGGAAAAAAGGATATTTTAAGCAAACAGGAGAATAGACTGACCAAATCAAACCTAATAGTGTAGCCTTTATGATTGATTCTTTGAATAAATTTTGTAATTGGTTGTGTGAACTTGCCCGAGTAGAACAATTTGTTTCCAAACTGCTTCCAATCAGTTATGACAAAAAAAATCCCGATGAAAGCGTCATATCATTCATTAGAGTTATAGAGACATATTTTTATGTACATCTTGTAACACTATCAATGGTATTTTCTGCTGATAGCTACAGTAAATCTGAGATTTGGGAGTTTAAATAAGGACGTTATTAGCGGCGAGAATTTGTTTTATGTAGTTAACTACCTCACAAATCTTTATTCACAGAAATGTTATATTAAAACAGCCATGAGTAAACTTTCACTTCAATTAAGTTTCTTGGGAGCGAACTTGAGACAGACGGAGTTAACACAAAAACGCTGTCCGGTTGGCTCCGGGCCGTCGGCAAAGACATGGCCAAGATGGGAATGGCACTGTTGAATAAAAAATAAAATTATTAATTAGTTTTTAGCTTATTTTAATTAATAAACTTTGCCAAATAGAGTTAAAATTACATTAGCACAGAGAATCTCCTCTCGCACCATTCCGTGACTGATATCCTTCCGCTTGACCACACGGCCCTCCCCCACCGCGGAATGGAACGATGGCCATCCTGACTGGCTGTCGTATTTACTTTTAGATGTGAAAAGGTCAGACCCACAGCAAACGCAGCGGTAGACGCCCTCCGCTTTGTGGTTTAGGTAGGCACCACTGAACGGCTTAACAAAAATTAGAATGGATTTAAGCCCTAGCAATAAGAAATTGATTGACTTAAAGCACTAATTGTAAATGTATATTACCGGTTCTGTGCCGCCTTCCCTTGTGCAAAAATATGCCTCAGGTGTGAGTCGCTTAGCCCATTCTTCATTGGTCAGATTTTTCCAGGCCGCCGGTGGAAGTGATGATGATGAGCTCTCCAAGCGCGTTTGAATGTAACCTGAGAATGTTGATCTTAGCCATGACTATGTTTTATATGATACAAACCGCGAATAACTGGAAAATATTTGATTACTTATTGAGGGAGGCTGGTTAAATCTAGTTAGAGTTGGCTTTATCCAATGTCCAACCGCACACTGCAGAGTTCTGATATTTTCACTTTTGAAACTAGTGCTAAAAGCTCGTTTTCTAATAACTGCGATGCACCGGGATTGAAGCATTTCGGTTCTAGGAAGTCAAATGGAAACTTTAAATACGTTTTGTACAAATCGAGTTTTGTTTATAGCGACTGCTTGAACACAAGTGAAATCTGTTTTTAGTAAATTTGTTTTCTTGGTATCAAGATCAGGCGAGTTTATCGCAAACTGACATGACAACCATAACCACCACGATGACGATTCAGACTTTTAGTCCATATAATATTGACTGATTCATAGCAACACCCAAAAGCAAATCGACTGGAATCTCAAGAGTTGTTTACCACCAAGTTCATGTCTTATCATTTTAACTCTTTCTGTCTCAAAACATTGGAGTGAATAGCTTTGTTAGGATATGTAAACTATATAAAATATCTGCTATATATTAAAATTGTAAGACTCTTATACCCATTAAAAAATATTTTGTAACCATTCCTTGTAAATTTTCTTAACTTATGAGTCAACCTAATATAATCAGTCAATATAATGCACTGGGGTAAGTATTATCTGCTTTTCATAAATATATTGGACACATAATGCCAGTGAACAGAGTATACTTTAGCATAGATAAAACTTTAATATTATTGCCACTGTTTTTAAGAAAATCTTGATACAACGCTAACATTTTTAATGTATTTAAGCTGATTTGCTGTGTTTGATACTGAATAAGTATTTTTGGAGAAAGGTGGTGAAATGCTGCTACAAAACTTGAGGATTTCTATTAAAAATATGATTATTTCACGATTCCCCATGAACTGTCTTGAGCAACTCTTGATGCTTCTCGTGGGATGGGTTACTGAACAGCTAGCTCCACCAATCTGCACAAAATAAAATTTACTCTGATGTTCCTGTTCTCTCTTATTTCTGTCAGTTCAAGACCCTGTAAACATTTCACTATCAACTCACACAACAAACTCACACGTGGTTTGCTTAAAAAACACTTTTAAAACTTTAGCTAGAAATTAAGACCGTACTTACCTAGTAAAATATATCTTTGACGATTAAAACGAACCTTTAGGAAATGTTAGATTACCAAAATTGATTGCCAGTAAGATTTAAGTTTGCACACCACATACCACATGTGATCTGAATGCAAGGCTGACTGTGCTGAAAATCAGCTGAAAGAAAACAATATTATGACACCATGATTTTTACTCGGTTTTGAGCAAACAAAACAGGTAAAAATTTTGACTGGGTTCTCTGGAATGGAATACTGAAACAAGCTAAATACATATAAAATCGTATTTCTTCGGTTGTTCATGGGAGTTTTGACAAGCTATAATAATGTTTATGTTTCCAGCCTAGACAAATGCAACTTTTAATTGTGCGAGTAACAAAGCAAAGCTTTACGAATAATTATGAAAAAGTTGCTTCGTGTGGTTAATTAGTTTGCAACAGGCAATATCTTCAAATGCTTGTGTATTTAGACTTCAATAAGATGGTGTATATTAAAGCAAACTTTATTAAGCTTAAGTAGCCCTTACATAAAAGCGGCCTTTGAGGAAATATTTGTCACAAAAGGATTAAGTATACGCGTACTATTATTATTGATGATTAATGATTGTCAACATGAAATTTATGTCAGTAAATTCATAATTGTATGATGAAAATTGAACAAATCTTACAGTTACTAAATTATTCAACTCTTGAACCAGATGAATGGATTTGGTTAAGTATACTGGTATCATTATTTTTTACCTAAGAAGTTGCACTTGACAGAAATAGCGGTTATTGCACTTGACAAAACATATTTTATTAACATATTTGAAATGGGTTACTTTCCTATTGCAGCACGTGAGATCGCTGGATTCAAGTATTTTACATGATTTCTTTGATTAGCGTGGTAAAAACTGAACATGGAAGGATTATACATGAAGTCTAAATGACATTAATTCTATTAAAAATATCCTGAATAGTCACATTCAAATGATACAAAAGTAATTGCGTCTTTCCTTGAAAATTACACTTGAAATAACTTTAACTAGGTCAGGTCGATATAAAAAAAGCCTTTTAGTTGTATATTGGCATGTATGTACATTATAAATAAAAGACTGCGATTTACGATTTTGCACTAAATCAACTCGAAATACATTCGTTAAAGTATGAAAAATACGACGATTCTACTAATCAATATCGAAATGATGAAGAACTACAGTAGACCTGTGGACTAACTCAAGACATGTTAAAAAATTATGAGAGTTTTACACCGTGAGCAATAATCAGATCTTGAAGTACATTTGCATTTGACATATTCGGTTCAGTTTTGATTACAAATACAAAAAATCATTTGTGTCTTTTAGGATCAAATTTAGTTACTTCTGGCTCATTCAATGAATTTGAATTATTTCCTCGCAGTCACCGCCACCAGCATCGCTTTGAGTTGTTTCAAAGGAGTCAACCAGCTCCTTTGCAATATCATTGGAAAGATCCTGGAACACGGATAATTCCTTTAATTCATTGTACCTCCTGTTTAGATTCAAAGAAAGTGGGTAAGTCTCTATGAACTTTAATACAACTTGTTAAGTTTTATAAAATCTCAACTCACGGCTTCATTGCTTTCATCAGATATCTCTTGAGTTCATCTAGTCCTGCTATCCTCGTAAATAGAAACAATTCTAGGACAACATCTATTTTAATACATCCAATCCCTGCTCCCACCCTATCCAACAGAATTGCTTTCATGGCTTTTTCCAAATCCAGAATATCGTATTTGTGGCCAATTTGAAGCAGGTCAAAGCAAACACAGCAGTTATACTTAGTAACTGCTGTATTCCGGGTGTAAATGAACTCAAGAAGGATTCGACCACTTTCTTCAGGTATTCCAGGAAGTGTCACTTTTCCAGTTCGGCCTGCCAACATGTCGGTCTGGAACGCTCCCAGAGAGAAGCTACTCTGCGATGCCAGGATATTCCGGTGACATTTGATCTCAGCGCCATTCTCCGCGATTATTGAGGCATCGCAAAATAACGAAATCTTCCCTACGGGGCTCAATAATTATTGTAAACGATACTGTTGATATCCAGTCTGCAATTTCATATTGCCAGGCGTCGTAAATAGCCCTTGCTCCGAATGTAGAAGACATAATCAACCTGTTTGTGTAGTCAGTCCAAAGTCCATTCCTGCACGTGATGAAATCTGTAATTAAAAACAAAGAAGTAATTCTCAGCGTGGTAGTTCATGCATGAAGATTTGTAAAGAAAACCAGCGTTCACAGCTTTAGCTTTAAGCAGTGTTTTTGTCAAACGATATCATGAACACTTACGACTTGAAAACTGAGGTTCCATGGAATTTCCCATCGCCTGCATGTCAAAGTATTTACATCCAATCGAACTCTTACGTCGACGGGCAAGGTTTCACCGAAAATACCAATAAAACATTCTTCCACCCATAGTACACGCCTGTGTGAACTTCATCTAACTCGGTTCATTATAGCCATTTGGAACTACTAAGCTTATCCGGATGGAAAGTAACGTTATAAATTTGTTAGGGTGTAAATCGCCCAATGGAATTCTGCAGGTATTTAGTGCATCAACAATGAGGTCAGGTGAAACCCCTACTGTATCAAGAGGGCAAATGCTTGTTTGGGCCTGGCATTCTCTGTATGGAAAGGGTGATAAGTGACACCAATCAACATCGTATTCCCAATTAAAGTATCTATTCAGAACGAGAGGAACTTCAATAGACATTTTGCTTGTTTGCACTGGGGATATTTTGGTTGGTATGAAACCAGTTAACTTTCCTCTGATATTTCTCGACAAGCTCAATCCATTTATCAAATATCAAATGTTCCAACTCGAACAAACGAACGACATAAACTACAACTGCTTTCTGCTGACTTTACAAATGAGAATGCCAGCAAGTATATAAATGCAACAAGTAAATAGTAAACAAATATCCAGGGAAACACAGCTGTATGTCCAATATTAACATTACAATATACTTCTCATTTATCCCCGAAAAATCTTGACAGGGAATGGTGCGAGTCGTCAGCACATCTGTTTTTAATCTAATGGTAGCCCAACACCGCTGTAGAGTGTAATTCCTTTTTGAAGCGTTTACAAATTGAACATGGTCAGTTAAGACTTTGATTACTGTAGTAAATATGGCTGGTGAAAATGAATATACAGAGAAAATTACGCAACTAGGTGAAAAGAAGAGAGTAATGGGAGAGGAAATAGATCTGAGACAGTTTAAACAGAGAAAGAGCAGGGAAGAACAACGCAGATACATGTTTTTCAAACCGGTGATTAAAATAATACCAGGAGTTAGAACTGGAGTCAAACCATAGCAACGCCCCGTTCCAGAATGGTAATTGACCAGTTATTCACAATTTAAGCAGTACAAATTTAATTGTAACCAATGAATTCATATTTTAATGTGTTAGGATTGGAAAACAACTGAGAATAAAAAACAACTCATATTTGTGTTACTGCCGGAGCAAAATCTTGAAATTTTATTCTATATCAGGAAATGATTCAACATGCCTATGAGGGTTTTGAATGCACTATTGAGTGGACTATTTAACATCTGCAATCCTGCAAGGTGACGGTGTACTTGTTATTCACAAAATCTCATGAAGCTTTCTCTACAACCATTTTAAAGATCAGTATTTTAATTTTTCGTGTTAATTCTGGATACTAGGTTTCCAAATTACAACTCGAGCTATTGCAAAACCTTTGGGAAACTCACGTGTTCCGCGAAAGTATGCGCTGTATTTAGAGTATATTTATGGCTCTAACGATCAGTAGATTTTTTTTCTGTTCGTATTGCAAACTAAATGTATCACAACTGTTCTGGTTGACACTCACTGCTAACGCTAACTCTTTGAGGGTAAATTTCGATTCTTTCGTTATGGAATTAGCATCCGGGTAAAGTTATCCGGTTGTTAGTGAAAGACTTTTGAGTAATTTTCATTGGTATGAAGCAATATTTTATGAAAACTGTTTTGTTTGAGCAACATTCATAACTCTTAGTGATTGTTTTAAGATAATTTTCCCCTGATTGAAACATCGCACAGAAGTTTGAAGTGTGATCTAGTTAAAACAATTACGTTTATCTAAATCTGTGTATGTGAATTGGTTAATGCGAAACAAATGTGATATCTTGAATGAATGCGCTCTCATAATATTTAGTTTAAATATGTTCTTTCATTAACGAACGTGTACTTTTTTGTATTAGCTGTACAGTTATAAACATGTTCACGTAATTTTAAACCGATACTTTTTATGCAACTTTTATTCATGATTGTGCCAATTGGGTTGGCAGATAATTGTAAGGTGAAATAATAAGAAGATAAGGTTTAATTATATTATAATAAGGAATAATAACAATTGTGGATAATAAGTAAAATCTATTTTAACCATAACTGACCGTTACTCAGCCCTGCCCTAGAATGTTGCTTAAATGCATGTTCACTTAAAACTTGAATAAATAAGCGATTTAAAATGTGACTTATTGTAATTCTGGCGGTTTTGTAACACATTACATAATCTATTCCAATACATGGGCGTGGAGCAATGACTGCACCGTTTTTGTTGTTGGGTGGTCAGCTCCAGCACTGTACTGAAGCAGTTCAAGCGGAGTATTTCCCTCATTATCCTTCATGTTCCACAATGTTGTGTAGTTCTTCCGCAGCATATAAGTCACCCACTCAGGAATAATCTTTTCGAAGTTACAAAGGTTATCTATGCGTCCAAAATAGCTGTGCGCTGCGGTTTCCCCTTTCTGATTCACAGCATCAACTTTCGCTCCTTTACGAACCAGGAGACGAGTCATTTCCACAGCAAACTGGTCGCCCAAGAGATGTATTGGTGTGTTACCGTCCCCATCAGGTCGGTTAACATCGTGTCCTGATTTGATTAGGTACTTCGCCCAGTCAAGTTTGCCACTGAAGACAGCTTCGTGTAAAAAGTTCCATTTCCATGTAGCTACCTCTGAAGAATCTGGACCAATTCCTGCAAGTATTTTAAGCGTTTCCAAATGCTCGATACGTCCAAAAGGATCGGTATAGTAAAACCCAACTTCCGTAAGGGTTTCTCTGGTCAAATCTATATCCAAAATATCCAGAACTTGTTGTGCAGTAACCATACATGTGCACAACAAGTTGTTGTAGCGTGTGACAACTTGTGACAACCTACTTTTGGTCGCAAATGTGTTGTTGTGGTGCTGTGTTGTAAAATTTGAAAGGGGTCTACCAATACTTGTTGTGTTGTGTGCAATTAACTTGACGATTTGTTGTGTTTTTGTTGTTGTTTCGACTTCCAAAAACACGCTGAGCTAAAACATAAAAAAATTGATATAAATCGTAAAATTTAGTCAAGAAATTCGAATTTTCTTCATTATTGGACCGTATTTCGCTATTGTATGCCCTTATTTGTTGTGTTGTGCTGTGTTTTAACGTTTTTGGAAAATGTGTTGTACTGAAATGTGTTGTGTTGTAGCGCTTGATGGAGTTGTTGTGTT
>JAAXOA010003226.1:0-11824 GCA_036561885.1 Salina celebensis
GAATTAGGTGTGTTCCTTCTTCTACTGCATTAGAGTAAAGGCTCAGCTCTCATGCTTTTTTCTCTTTTTGCTTATCCGTGGCTGTCTTGTTTTCCCTGGATTCCCGTTCAACGTCACACGCCGCTCGCTTACTCACACACGCACACGTTCAACTTGTGCAGAAAAAGTTTTTCTCGCTGTTTTTTTTCGCAGCACGCCGGTTGTTCGTTCTCTGCAGACAAACTGCAGATGCTTGTTGATGGCCAAAGTTTTTATGGATTTTCGTCTTTCGTACATTTTATTTTCATTTTTCATTTATGTTTAAAAAAATTATGAGTAATTATGCCTATAATTTGTTTCTGCGGTTTGTTTATTTTAATAGTTTATCTGTTTTATACTCACGATCGCCCCCTGCGTCCACTGCCACTGCTGCAAGAAAGACGACGGGAACGTCAGCACCGAGAGCAGCGAGAGCAACGACGCCAAGGTTAAAGTTCCTGTCTGTATCATTAAAGATACCACACGAACAACAGAGATTTAAGTAAGTACTGATTGGAAGTATTGACATTGGGAAAGATGGATGATTCATTCAATGATTATTATTTTTTATAATTTCTCATGTAAGTATTAGAAGTTAGTGATAGAAATATGGATAGCTAGCATGGATTTTTTTTTGTAATTAGCATATTTCAATGGATGGTATATTGTGAAGATTTTTTTTCCTTTGCAATCTGCCGACTTAGGGAAGATTCAATTCCTTGCATACAATGAAATGATCTGAGAGAGAGCAGAGTATTGTCGGATTAAGGTCATAATTTCACTAGCCAGAATGTCTAATACCCGTGTTCACCACTGCGAGACCCGATAGGCGCTGAGTATTCCCACGAAAAACTCAAAATTCGACTACAATATTTTCTTGCATCATGCATCATGTGTATTAAAATGATAAGTTTCAATATCAACTAGGCTTACGTTATCATAATATTCCAAAAATAAACTATTTTAGGTTTTGTTTGAAATTATTACTGCCAAAAATCACAGATTTTGACATAAAATCGGTTCTAATGGCTGAATCCGCAACCGATTACATAAACAAATTACATATTTGGAATCAGCGATTTTTTGTCTACCAGATTCAATTCAGTTATTCGGCTGCGGACTCAATACTTAGCACCTATCGGGTCTTTCAAATAGTTACCTGCAACTTCCATGTCCTTGTATCGTATCTATCGACTGATATATTATATGATATGATGGTTGTGACCCGTATACAGTTTTGTAAATCATAGGAGGCTAAGGCAGAGGTTAAACCCTTTCTGTAAGCTTTTTATGTATCTTTCATTTGAAATGTTTGTTGAACCCCAAGTCTGTAGCTCAGATCACTTCGTTCTAGGAATTTTAGAAAACGTTAACTATTGTACTGAAGTAATTGTTTAGAATTTTTATTCCCGTCCACCAACTAACTGAATCACCCATTCATATTCACCGCAAGTGAAGTTCTTTAAATTAAGTTAGGTCAAAGTAAAAAAAAATCAAGAAGAGCGTTTTATTTATCAAAACTAATTGTAAGAATTTTAACAATTTTTGGAAGGACTCACGAAGATATTTTGCATGCTTTTTGATTAGATACATCTTAAAGTGAGTAAAATTGCTCTAAAGGTACTACTGAATAAACCCTTAACGTCGATAAAACAGTTGTACTGGGCGAAACGGTAATACTGGGCTCTGGGCCAAAAGTTCCAAGTCTTTATTTGTTTTTATTATTTAAATCTTTGAGTAAAAACTGAACAGTCAATTAGATATTGACAAAGTAATAACGTAAGATCATACATTGAATAGGCAACGCAAAACATTTCTATGAAAATCTCGTACAATCCACAACATTTACGGCTTCCACAACTTCATCGTGGCATCTTCTGAGTAAGTGCACAACAGATTCTGATGAGGATGATGAGACACACCAATCACGTCTTTTTCGTGAATCTGTTGTTATAAAGGAAAGAAACTTGATATATAGCATTCCAATGTATTTAGTGGATTGAGTTACAACAGATGAGAACTTACCGTTAATGTACGCTCCAATTTTCCAGTATTAGTAGAAAAACAATACAAAACCTTGTCTTCACCGATGCAGTAGATCCAGTCTCCCCTTGGTGATACTGTACAACATACAAAGTCTCCACCATCACGCTTACCGCTAGTAAAAGACTTGACAATCTAAAAATATGAATTTGTAATAAGCATTAGGAAACATCCCTTTGGAGTTGCGTCAATGATTAAGACTACACCATAAATTACCTGTCCTTGCATGTTCATAATGACTACAGTACTGGTCCTGTTACAAACTACGAAATGGTCAGGATTTTTAGGCAGCAGACTGATGTTGTTGACTGGAATATCGACGGCTCCTGTTCCTCCCAGAGACTTGAAAGTGTGAATACACTCGGTAGTTTTCATATTCCACATTTTAATTGTGCCATCTGAAGACACACTGAGAACACTGTGGTTATCTGGAGTGAACAAAACTTCATTCACGAACGAGCTGTGTCCTTTGAACTCCTTCACAAGTTTGCCTGACTTTAATCCATGAATTCTTTTAAAAAAATCAAATGCAAACAAAATATAAAATAATTTGAATAGAAGCATGACAAACGTAAAAGTAAAATTCGAAGATAATGTTGATCGTACCTGATTGTACAGTCAAATGACGAGCTGAGAATTTGACTGTTGTCTTTAGAAAATACAAGTGAGGTAACTCCTTTGTTGTGGGCTTTATCAAAGCGTCGTAAGCACTGTCCCGTGGATATTTTCCAGACCTTCATTTTCCCTTTACCTCCACCAGTAGCCAACATTTCAGAATCGCGACTGAATGTTAAGCACAAAACAGGATCTTCCATCATCATGTAGTTTTCCTAGAGACAATAAAATATTAAGGTCGTTCATTGTAAACTAGAACTTCAATTAGAACTAAATTATATGTTTTTGGCATTTCAGTACCTGCGCTTGATACTTTAAATCCTTCCTGATTTTTCCAGTTGTAAAGTTCCAAACTTCGATAAATCCATCCACAGTTCCAGACACGAGATACTGTCCGTCTTGCGAAAACCGCGCACACTCTACGTAGTTCTTCTGATTAAACTTAATCTGTTTATACATCAAAGTAGGAAACTTTTCTTCCTCTTGTTCCTTAAGTGAGGCTTTTCCTCTGAATAAATCGATTGAAGTTCCAGGTGGCAAGAGCCCTTGGTTCTGTTGCCACTTTAGAGCTTGGGCAAGCAATGCCAACAATCGAGACGGTGGAACTACAGAAACTTCACCAGACAACGCTTGAGCGATCGCAGCACGACGTTTTTCTTTGCTACTTCCTTCTGGGTAAGCCTCACGTGGATCGAAGTACGACCGAGCCAGTAGGTTTTCTGTCAAAAAGAATTATTAATATTCTCTGTATTATGTTTTCGAAATCCGACAATACGCAAAATAATTAGTATTCTGGTTAGTTACCCAAATGCATGTATCGCTCAGGCTCAAATTGTTTCAGCATTATCATCGGGTCAGTTTGACGCAGAAGGGAGCGTGCAGCGCCCAGTTCTCTAAGCTCGATCAATTCCATGACGACTTGTTCATAAAGATCGATTAGCTTCTTGTCAGGCAGCTTTAGGGACTGAGTCACTTTCAAAACCACGTCCCAATGACCATTGATGATGTCAGCTGAAAAACTTTCAACGCTGTCCACAGTGTTCAAGGAAACACCAGTTTCTTCTTGAAGTATTTGTAAGCTCCTGAGAAGATTCTGTTCCTTCAGATGCTGTTGAATCAATCGGATAATGCTAAAACAAATGAAGATTGTAATTTTAATTATGGAATCATTATCAGATCTAACTGTAGTAGGGGTGCTTGTTCTTACTCTGTTGACTCAATTTCAATAGACATGGCTGCAAATTTTGTGTCGGACTAACCCACACCAGAAGTAGCAGAAAGTTAGTTTTATATTTACTCTCTAGAACGGTTAAACGCTAACTAATTGGCACATTTTAATTAAAACTTGTTTGTCTTCTTTGATAAAACCTTCAAATTCACGAATCTGAAAAAAGTGGCGAATTATAACCACGTATTGACACTGAAACCAAATCAATTTGACACCAGTCAGTCGGGAGCTTATTATTCGCCCCTGTTATTCTCGATTCTATTGCAAGGGTTGTTAAAACCTTCCTAAAACTAAGCACAACCAACCTACGATTTAGTTAAGTTGTCTAAATCCAAGTTGGAGTTTCCAACAGTCGTCACAGAAAACAAACTGAACTACGAGTGTCAGTCAGCCGGGTTATGAAACCGTGTGTGTGCCCTCCACAAATTCATGTGTTAGTGTTTGTGCAGCCACAGCTTACAGAGCCAGGTTTTTTGTTGTTGTTGATCCAAAAATTTTAGTTCCAAGTCGCCCCAACGGATTTGTCTGCAAACGCTAACTTCATACTTTGTATACTTTGGCTAAGATATACATTAGCGGTAATAGGGGGTCTTTTAAGATAGTACCGAAATACAATCTTCAAGTGAAGTATTCTTATGATGGTGTTTGGAATGGGTGCATGAGTCCTGGTCCTCGTCAGCTGAACTTGACTGTCTATTTTGGTTTGTTGAAGACCAGCTAGGGAATGGTGTATGGATAAGTAAAGCATATTTTGGTTAGCAAGATCGCGATCGTCAGCCTAGCTTTTTTTGTACACGTATACTCAAAGTGACGATGCGATGCGGCATGTGTGAATTAGAACCAGTGACTTGCTCATTAAAAAGAAAAATACTCTAATAATTTTCAGTCGGTTAAGTTGGATCAGTGACACTTGGAAGACAAGGCACTGGCTCAATATCTAGTTGCCAATATACTACCACAGAAATTAAATATTACACGTTTGGAGACACACGGATTCAGTGAAGACACGTTTAATAGTTGATTATTTATTTATTGACGAAGGATAGAGATGGACGACCAAAGTAATACAAAGAAAGCCGCATATGCGACGCTCGAGTTTTTGGATGAGGAGTTTAAGAAAAGCACTACGTCGGCGGATAGTAAAGAAAGTTTAGAGGTGGCCATTCAATGTTTGGAAACTGCATTCGGAATTAGCTTGACTGACACTCAATATAGGCCGTCAAAAAGTTTGAGAGAGTTGGTCAAGTCACCAGGAGCAGCGGCTACAGGAGGAGAGGCGGGGGCGGCCGCGGGGGCTTCAGTCTCGTCTGCTTCCTACAACCCTCTTGCTGGAGCATCAGTAAGGAATTTTTACATTTAAAAAAATAGTTAGATTAGAAAAATTACTAATTGATACAAGTTTCGTTCTCCTTGTGTAGTATGTGACCACTGGGCCTGCGTACGAGAAGCCGGCGGAGGCCTCTGATGCCGACAAGACGGCTGCAGATGATTTAAAAAACAAAGGAAACGATGCAATGAAGAACTTGGATTACAACGCAGCTCTGGATCACTACAACAAGTAAACACTATAATGATCTCTCTTAATATCAATCGTTGGATCGCAGATCATTTAGTACAATGTGTCCGTTTTTGTTTTTAGAGCCATTCAGCTTGATGGAAACAATTCAGTTTACTTTTGCAATAGGGCCGCTGCTTACATCAAACTAGAACAGTTTGATAAAGCTCTTAGAGACTGCCAAATCGCTGTACAGCTTCAGCCAACCTATGCAAGGGCTTATGGCCGAATGGGGTATGACATTTGATTTTGTACAAAAGCATAATCACTAAGCGTATTTTAAGTTATAACGATTTAAAGAATTTTTCGCATTGGAACGTCTGCAGGGTTACGTATTCAAGTCAAAACAACCATGTAGATGCAATCCTTTGCTACAAAAAGGCGTTAGAGTTGGAACCCGACAATGAAAGCTACAAAAAGAACTTGCAAATATCCCAACACATGATGCTGCAAGATGTTCCAGCCGCTCAAGCGCAGGCAGCTGCATCACCAAATTTACAAAGTTTCTTCCAGAATCCAAATCTGATTAATATGGCATCACAAATGTTACAAGATCCTACCATGCAGAACATGTACGAAACCAATAACTATTGAATTACTAAGCTATTTTTTACGTTCACATATGTATTGCCTCTCAATCAAATCTTTACTTATGGAGTCTTAACTAAACTCTTACCTTATTATTGATTCTTGTAGGATGCAGTCGATCATGCAGTCACTTCAACCAGGCAGTGGGAATGCAGGGGGTGGAGGAATGGAAAGTTTGCTCCAGATGTACGTCATCGCCTATTTTTATGCCTAATATAAAATGCGTGTATGTTGCATTGGTGGTACTTATTGTGTGTCTTTTTCAGGGGTCAAGCGATAGCCTCCCAAATCCAGAACTCGAATCCCAACCTAGTTGATCAACTAACCGGTAATGCTGATGGTCAACAAAACAACGGGAATCCTCCTGATTCTTCAAGTAATCAAGACAACATTGACTAACAAATGCTTTCTCCCATGCTAAACAAACCCTTTCACCATCTGTAGTTATCCTGTTTCAATGCCCGAGCTTAAGCTTAGATTAACAGTTGCTAATGTTGAATCGGTTTCTTAATGTGTGTATTTGTGTTGATTTTTTACAGATAACTAACCATCTTATAGTAGCTAAATAACTTGGATTCTGCCTGGCTCCATCGCAACGTCCTTAAGATCGGGAAAAAATTGCTAGCAGATTTTAAACAATTTAATATATACTTATCAAAACTACTGTCTATATCTCAGTTATCTTGTATTTCTTCTTTCTATTATTCTTATTTAAAATTTTACTATGAAAATGTCCACAACGGTGGACGTTTGTTTATCCAGAATAAAATAGTTGCGAGATGAACGGAAACTAACGGCGGAATTTTTATTTCAAACTTGAATAAAACGCATCGAATTTATTCCTTAATTGGTAGTTAATTTTAAATATCCGGTACAATATTTTACAAATATCATTCACTACCTATTTTCAACAAACCATTAAACAAATTTATCATAGTGTGTGTATGCACGTATATCAACGCTACATGAACATGACACCCTCCTGTAATGTAATGTATCCTTTTATAAGGTAAAACTTCCCACACTGCAGCCGTCAAGTATACTCCAGAGTTGAACAAATACATCCTATCTCGCTGATGGTGATGTCAGCCTCAATGATTTCACACTTGAGCCTTGTCAAAATTCTAACTACGCTCAAAACATTGCTTTTAAAATCCATGCATGTTTAAGAATTCGAATCAAAGTTGTAGTGCAAACTTAAGCTCACAACTATTTTGACCTGAAGGTTACATAAATAACATTTGGTTGCAGATGTTCAGTTGGTGACAAAAGCTTTTGTCACAGATATTTTTCAGTAATCAGTAAAACTAGAGAAATTTCGACACGATGACGGTAATGGAGTTTTTCGGTTGTACGCTAATAGCGTTTGGCCCTCCGTTTGCAATGTTTTACTACACAATAGCACCGGACGCAGTGCGCATTATCATTTTAATTGCGAGTGCTTTCTTCTGGTTACTATCACTCCTCCTTTCGTCCATTTGGTGGGCGATAATAACTCCTCTAAAAGAGACTTTAGTGTTTGCTGTCGTGTCCTCAGTCATATTCCAAGAAGTGATGAGGTTTCTTGTGTATTTACTGTTGACCAAAGCAGAAGGAGGATTGAAACGAGTTACTGATTCAAATACATCTTTAGTTGACAACAAACATGTTCTTGCTTATGGTCAGTAGTGCACCATTCCATTAATTCAGTGTTCTTTACCAATCGCATGAAACATTTTTTCCTGTTTTACAGTTTCTGGTCTAGGGTTTGGGATAATGAGTGGCGCATTCTCGCTCATCAACATTCTTGCTGATTCTGTCGGACCTGGCACAGTTGGTCTGCGAAGGGACGGCGACTCGCCAATGTTCTTTGTTACCTCAGCAATCACTACACTTTGTTTTATCTTTCATCACACCTCCTGGAATGTTACATTCTACCATGGTTTGGACAAGAGAAATTACATCCTTGTTGGAACTGTTGTAATCTCGCATCTAGTTGCATCATTGGCGGTGTGTAGTACTATTAAAACTCATAACAAATTAATTTTAAAAGATTTTATATCTACCAGAAATGTTTTTGTTGTTTTAAGACACTTTTAAACAAAAGTCATCTCTACTGGGCGTCCATCCTGCCAAACTACTTCATTCTTGTTCTCAGCATATGGCTAGCGTTCAGATCAGCCGGAGGCGTGTTCAAGTACGAAGACTTGAGAAGGCCAACAGTCCCCCCAGTCACACTCAATGTGGAAAATTAAATATCTACACTATTAAGGACAACAGGATAGTTTAAAGTTTAAAATTTCTTTAAATTAGTGCTAGGATTTTACCCTTGGTACTAGTTCGAAGACTGGTATTCAAGCGTAGGTTTAATTAAACGTTTATGTCCTCATGTCTACTTAAAATATCATTTTCACAGTTGCATAATATTTATGTAAAGTTTCACTTGCAAATACGACAGAAGAGGATTATGTTTGTACTTAAAATATTGTTTATGCATAAAAATTAACATTGACAACTGATAGGCTATTATCAAGTTTATATCGACAATGAGACATGTCAAATAGTTATAGTATAAATTAGTTTAAACTTTAATTATAAGAGTTTGGTCAATGAATGGATTTTAGAAGTGTAAAATGAGTAATTGTTTAAGCATGATTTGATATTATTTTTGCGGGTACATACAAGTTTTTTAATGGCCATAATATAGCCTTTTCCTCACCAATGCAAGACTGTTTGTGTACATTTTGTAAAATGCAAATTTCGAGGAAGTTTACCTAACTTCAGTAAAACATCGTTCCGCTATAAAATTGTTTGTTTAGTTTGTGAAATAGATCCCTAAACCCGTGAAACCTACTATTTGGATGGGGCTAACTGATAAAACTCTGTTTAACCATGTTCGTACCTGGCGTTAGTGTAAATTTGTATTTTGTAATAATTAAGAGCGTTCAGGTTCATAACTCTACCATCAATAGGAATCTTAGGGATGCTTGGATTAAAGTATTATCGTTTTCACACACTATAATGAATCCTGTTATTACCATTTCCCTATAGTTTTTATAACATTCAATTTACTAATATCATGTTAAGAAAGTAATTAAAAAGATAATCAATCGATAAATTTTTTGGAATAAAAACTGGTTGAAAGCATAACTGAATGAGTAACTTTTCCATGGATTAAAAAGAATGGTAATGCAAGGTCAAATAAAGTCATTGAACATNATATCATGTTAAGAAAGTAATTAAAAAGATAATCAATCGATAAATTTTTTGGAATAAAAACTGGTTGAAAGCATAACTGAATGAGTAACTTTTCCATGGATTAAAAAGAATGGTAATGCAAGGTCAAATAAAGTCATTGAACATTTTTTTTACTTTGCATTGAGCAGTATTTATTTTTTTAGATCTCTCTACTTCCTGATGAAATGTGCTTACAAAATCACATTTGTGCGTAATAAAATTAAATTATTGGCTTAGCTTATTGACAAGGTTAAACGTAAACTAATGTAACAATATCTTTTATAGCGTTTCATTTAGCGTAAACTGTTTTTTAGTACTTTAGCTTTCACACACAGGCACATGGCATAAAAATGATTCTTGTTTCTTGGTTGGACCAGAGAACAAAAGACGTACGAGGTGTCTTCAGTGGTCCATGGCGGCATCAAAACAACAACAATATTTTCAACGGGGTTTTCGTTTTAATTAAGTGTTAGCGACGATTTAGGACCATGCAGACGTTTAATTCATAGTTAATTCTTGTCATGTTTTAAAATGAGATTAGACAGAACGAAAAAAAACAATTACGTTTAAACAGCGTTCCCTTTGGAAAAACAAAAAGTTCTTAATAGTCACTAGAGCCTCTTAATACTGGAGAATGTCCGTAGTTTCCTGGCGAGAAATGTTTGTGAAAATTGCTCACAACGACAAAATCTCTGAATTGGACTTGCTGCAAACCCTGCGCCGATCTACTGACAGGCTTTGCAGATTTCACTCTCCGACAAACCAAATTGTCGCCCATTTTAAAGTAGTCTAAATTCTTCTGTGGAATTTTTGCAGTTTTAGTTCTGTAAATGAAAAGGGAAAAAATAATACCATAAGTTCAAACGGTTATGGGATAGTTTAACTAAAAGTTAGTTTTAAAAGATTACCGCTTTCTTCCACTATTGCGGCAGTCAATAGAAACTTCTTTTTCTGCGTCTTCAACAGCTCGTTTAATTAACGATGTTATATAAGGATCCCTACTTGGTGGAACATAGTCTTTAGTCCGCCTCTTCGGTAGCTCTGGATGCAGTTGTAGAATGTTCTCATCCAAGTAGTGTACATTGTCCACCATATGAACTGTCCCAGTTTCCGACAAGCTGTACAATGGAGTCTTTGTCATTCTATTGATTGGTGGCCGTTGAAGGACAAAATTAGAATTCAAAGATGCCAGCTTATACTCATCCATTTGCTTGTCCCACATTATCCTCGACTCAATCATTTTTCGCGACTGGTACGGAATAAAGTTGTCGATTATCATCCGCTTTAGTGAAAACTCCCTGGGGAAATGAAGAAACGTTTATATATTAGTTCATCCCCAACCGGAAACTCACAATGCCTTCCTGGCATCTTTATTATTATTTTTTATAGATATCCACTTACTTTTTCAGCTCTATCAGCACATTTTCCAACTCTTTCATAGTGTTATCATGCTCATCATTTGCCGAGGAAAGTTCTTCTTTACTGAAGTACAGCTTTTGGCTCAGTTTTTTCAGTTTCTTTGTCTTCGTATGGAGCTCGGCCTCAAGTGACTCCACATTGGTTCTCAGCTCGGTGGTCGTGAGCTCATTCTCCTGCAACTTCCTCCTCATCTCCTCATACCTTTCTGTTTGCTCTGCGAGTTCCTGCTGCTTAGCTTGAATTAGCTTTTGCTGTTCGTTTGTATGATCGACGAGACTTTTCCCTCCAGTCAAAACTTTACTTTCTAGCCACTGGATCTTCTCCGAAAGTTTTTTACACTCTTCCGACGTATTTTTAACGAGACACTGTGTCTCATCCAACCGTTTGATCAATTTGTCTCTTTCCTCTTTCACAGTTTTGCTGTCATTGAGCAGCTCGGTTCGCCGCTCATCCAATTGACTCATAATATCCTGAGGGTCAGCACTTGGGTCAACTCCATACGGGGCCAACAAGGAAGCCAACTCTTTCAGCCGCTGCTCTTCAATTTG
The DNA here is from genome assembly GCA_036561885.1 of Salina celebensis. Classification (NCBI taxonomy): domain Eukaryota; kingdom Metazoa; phylum Arthropoda; class Collembola; order Entomobryomorpha; family Paronellidae; genus Salina; species Salina celebensis. The sequence goes on from JAAXOA010003226.1 coordinate 11,231, forward strand.
TCTCAACTGATCACTCGCGCTACTGCTTGAGTCGGAGGCTGTGCTCGACGCTGTGTGGGATCTTCGAGAGCGCCCAGTCTGAACTCGACTCCCACTCATGTTGCTCGAGGACTCTTGTTGGGAGCGTTGAAGCATTTCCGCTTGTTTTGCTTTCTTCTTCTCAAGTTCCCCTCTGAGTCGCTCGATTTCTTCCTGGTACTGTCGCAACATTGCATCTTTTGGATCCTCGTTTACTTTCGGCTTATTCTTGATCTTTTTCGCACGACTTGCATACCTGAGCGTTGTGATTGTCTCTTCCCAGTTGAAACTTGCTGGGCCCACAGTAGCTACCATGATTGTATGAGAGTTTCCTCCCAAAGAGTCTTGTAAGAGGCGAGTCAGTTTTGAGTCCCTATAAGGGATGTGGGTACTCTTCCCGTCTACGAGGGCAGCTATAACGTTCCCCAACGCGGACAGGGACAAATTGATTTTGGTAGCCTCTTTGAGTCGCTCCCCAACAGCACCCGTTTTTCCTTGACGTTCGGATCCCGCCAAGTCTACAAGGTTGAGTTTGCCTACTTTAAAGTGATTCTGGCCATCGGGCCACTGCTCGGA
>JAAXOA010003227.1:0-11823 GCA_036561885.1 Salina celebensis
GTTGTACCACCAAACCCAGACACAAGCTCAGGATACTTCATTTGTATCTTACTGCTTGAAAATTTCGTTTTATTTTGTATATTTATATTAACGGTCGGAAGCATCCCAAGTCAATCTTCCCTTTACTCGGCAGCATCATACTACTGCCCATAAGGCAGCATCAGACGCAATCTGGCAGCGTCCAGTGGGCATCTTTATTCAACCTTTACTAGTTTTAAACATTTAAACTGAATCGTAAATTGAAATCTTAAAGCAATCATATAGCCGTATATTTAGCTTGGGTGTCAATCAATACCCATTATCGGTGTGCTCTTATTAAGTATCATCTTTTCAGTCCACTGTTAATACATGTAATCCAAGACATATTTTGTAGATATACACATAGCAAAAGCATCAAATTTAAACCTGCGATTCTGCTATTTTCGGTCTGCTTATTGCAGGTTATGCGAGTAAAATTGACAGTTGTGATGGTTTACATCGTATTTAGTAAAGACTAAGGTTCCATGCACCATGTCTTTCTACCCTGTCAAAGTCCTCTTAAATACGTTTTTGAGAAATATTTAAACAAGCCTATTCCTATACTACCTTGGGGAAAACCATTTTAGTTTTGAGTCGGCATCCTCAGAAGCACCAGACACGTTGCATATTCAAATTTTAAATTAGTATGTTTCGGTGTGCAGGGTCCTGAAAGAACTTTTGTGGCTCGTTCTTCTATAAACAACGAAGTACGGCTTTATATAAGAAAGAAGTCCATAAAACAATCCAAACATTATATCGTGCAATATTTATTTTCCTACGTCACATGACATGAATATGATCCTGGAACGGGTATCCGAAAATGGTTCCGGAAATTCAAATAGGTTTTTTCACGTGCAACACCAATGCTGTAGCGTATCAAAATAAAAAAGAGTATGTTAGATAAAAAGTGCAGAAAATGGCTTTAATAACTAATGGAGCTTCCAATATAGTTTTTATAAAAACATTCCTTCTTACTTAAACAACAGAATGTTTACTTTATTAAAGAAATGGTCATATGAAAAATTTGTTGTGGTTTGCATTCCAGTCCTCTTTCCCACACATTTGTCCCAAAGAAAATCTGCGGCAACAAATTTCTGCTACATTTAATTTTCAAAGCCGTCTCATGTTTGTATCATTTAAATGTCCTCACTAATTTAGCATGTTGATGTGTCCTATCGATGAGAGGCAATAGTCAATTCTAATGCTAGCATTCTGTAACTTGAAAACTGATACTTTAATTAACAAGGCTTACCCAAATGTGCCAAACTGCCAAATGTGCTAATGTTGCCTCTGATTACCACTAAAATAACTCATTAGTACAGATCAAACAGACATTTGTAGACCAATTTTTTTTGTTTGTACTTACGATATATTTTTTGTTCTTCAAACACAAACTTCAAAGTATTCTATCCCGTAGACAAGTAATGACTTGTGTTGTGCAAAATGTCGGCAATGTCAAATGAAAGTCAGCTTAATCTTGGTTGGTTTTTTTTAGTAACTCTCATTCTATAAATAAATCTTGCAACATACTTCCATTTCCAGTTGGACTATAGAAAAAAACTGTCATTCTCTCAGAATCGGGACGAAACATTTTACGATAAATGTAAGTGCAGTACGATAATTTTAACCAAGGTTTGTGAATAATAAAAAAAAACAAAAACTGAGGTTGATAATGGAACGAGTTTCTCTTCTGACTATATACTGAATAGAATGAATGAAAAGATATAACTTCACCATCCCAAAATCTCTGGAAAAGCCAACTGTCCTGAAAAACACTATCAAACAAGGTCACGCTAATTCACTGAACATACGACTGGATTTTTTTCTCGATGTTTTGCTGTTCAATCATTCTTGAGGCTTCGACGAAATTTTTTTTTGTAAAGCAGGCAGCATTACGAAAATGTACAATAAAGTTATTTACACACAAACAGAGAACTCTTACTTATTAACGAGTTTGATTGTCTTGATACTTCTTCATGAAGCCATATAATGTGTCATGGTAACGAATTTAATTATGCCAAAAATCTGAAGCAAATACAGGTAAACTTCGTTATAACAGCCAGCCTTATAACATTTACATGATTATAACAGCTAAAAATTTTCCACCCTGCCGTCGTTTATGGGAATCTACGCGGATATGACGTACTAATGGGCAAAACAAAAAATTCCAAGATTTGTTGTTGAAAACTAAAAGAATTGGAGATAGATTTGGCATGAGATCGTGTAAATATTTTTTGTTCGACCAGGCCACAGTGCTGATCTTATGTGAATGGTGGTACAGGTAAACTTCGTTATAACAGCCAGCCTTATAACATTTACATGATTATAACAGCTAAAAGTTTTCCGCCCTGCCGTCGTTTATGGGCTTTACGTGTATCCATACACCGCTATAACAGTGTACACTCTATAACACGGCATGACTATAACAGCTACAATATACGTGCCCCAAGAAAGGTTTAACATGGTTATAATGGGTTTTTTTCCTCATACCTATTGCTACATGGAGCTTTGTATGTATGTATGCATGTAATACTCTACAAGACTGGACAAAGAAGAAACAAGATGACTGTAGTGTACGTACGGGTCTGTGTAAATTGTATTGTGCATGAAATGTATAGGAATAGTTTGTCATACATGATTCCTTCCATGACACCAGTCTTAAAACCGAGCAAATAGTTGATTTTTTAAAATAAAATGGCGGAAATCACCCCTCAAAGTTCAAAACGAAGGGCAAGCTACTCTCTCGCCAAAAAAATGGAAATCATTACACATCCTGAAAATGGCGATTCGTCAATAAAAGTCTGCAAGGAAATGGGTATTGCTTACTCCACAGTTCAGCAGACATCTATTAGCTGTTACTTTTTGTCTGGAACTATCGAAGAGATTTCCTAGGAAATTGATAATTGATACATAGTAAATTTTATAATTTGTAGTTATGAGATAAAATTATAACATTGGTTACTTAGTAAATTAAAGGCTTCCAGAAACATATTGTTTTATGTACTTATGTATTTGTTTTTGCATATGTCAGTCTACAACATATAAAAGTGTTATAATCGCAGCCACCGTTATAACATCTACATGGCTATAACAGCCCAATTCAGTAGGTCCCGCGCGAAAGTGTTATAACGAAGTTTACCTGTAACTGGTATTCAGAAATGCTAAGCTAACTTATGGCTGAAAAAATAGAAAATCTATTACGAAAGTTTCAGATGATAAGTATTCATGATAAGAATGATCTTTGACTAAACTTAAGGAAAATTACATTGCGCATGCAATAGTTTCTAAAATAATATACTCATAAAATGGTAGATCATCTTGAAATAGAACAAATTTATACCGTCGTTTTTAACCTTTATTGGCTTAGGTTCTATAGGGTTTGTTAAAATTACAACCAATATTCAACCACCCTAAGCACATAAAGAGAAATTTTTTATATTAATGACATGCTAAGAACCATTTTCCTGCTGGGGAGAATTTTTCACAGGTTTCACGATATCTTATATTGATGCTTAAGCTACTCTAAACATTTATTACTCTGTATTATTTCTATCCAATGAAAAGCAAGCAGAGATGCCATTACAATTCTTTACCTTCAATTGTCTTTCAGTTCTGTATATATCAACTATCAATCATATTTGAATGCATGCGTGTGAACAAAGAAATGATTTTAGCAAAGAGAAACTTTGCATGACTTTCGTCAGTGGCGTAGTTGCCATTGCCATTCCCGTCCATGAAAACTATATTGAATCCTGCACAGGTATATTTTCCTAGCGTTGTAAGCCTCGTCGTTCTTTTCTTCAAAACTGCACCGGTCAAACATTGGCTGACTTTTATTTGACATTGCCGTCAGCTCGCAATGCAACTCTATTTGTTGACTTTTGGGCAACTCACCAGGTGTTTTGTTGTGCAGTTACACAAACAGTGCTTTGAAAGTTTTAAAAAGCTAGGAACATTTATTATTAAACTAATTCTTTTACTTATACAAAACTGATAGTTCTGAGAGTACACAAATGTATTAACAACTCCGTTTTTCGTTTTTATGCAAACCAAATTGGCATTTTATTAACAATGTGTATTGCAGAGAAATTTATCACGTGTCAGTTAACAAATCCATTTACACAGTAAAGAAACCCTTACTGCAGCAATAGTTTTAACATTATTTTACGCAGCTAATCTAGTAAAGAGGATAAAGATAATGGAATTTTGTAATCTGGAACCTGGTTTCTACCAAATAAACGGGTATGACAAACTATCAAATGCTATATTTTTAATTAATGCTCATAATTTAAAGTTTTGCATAGCCGACACGTTTGCTGATGGTGAAAGTAAATATGCAACTTCACATAATGTCGATAGTGAGATTAAAAATAGACAGCTCATAGGTTTTGTATAGCTGCACAAAAAGCTCCAACACACTGTGTGATGCAACATCATATTATACTTGTTTAATCATGTACGTCGTTTAATCCAGTCCATTTATATAAAACTTTTAATACACAATAGAGTTGCATTAATTATAGTAAGTTCTAAGATGTAAGCACGTGACATAGGCCACTTGTTACCAAGCAATATTGCTTCGTGAAATAAGTTGCGGCCGCTAATTGCCTTTGGTGGATAATTTTTCATATATCTGCGAGAAGTTAGTCGATATTTTGAAACCTAGACGGAGAACAAACACGAAACTAATTATATTATGTGTGCCATGTTAAGTAGTTTTTTTATGAATTGGTCAGTTAACCTTCACTACCTTATTTAACAAAGGCATTAATTAATATTATCTGTTACGCATTTGAAGCTTCTCTGGGGATTTGAAGATCGTACAGTTAAAAGTTATTCTAAACCCTTTTTTAAACATGTTATATAGTTAACTGGGATCTAATAAAAAAAAAAACGTTTAGACTGTAGGTATGTGCATTGCACATGTGTCTTACTGTTTGCTGCTTTTGTATAGGTGACAGACGCTATTTTGTTATTCTGTTGATAAGATAATTTGCTTTGACCTCATCTGAATTTGGTCTTTTCAGATAATTTTTTTACGCCAATATACTCAACGTTTACTTAAACTCAAAACCATCAAATGACCAACCCTTTGAGTTTCGAAATGTTTCGCTTACCTTATAATTCAAACGAACTGGTGGAAGTTCCTTCAATTAACATTCAAAAGCAAGGATGGTTCTACAAAAGCTCTGAAAAAGAAAATATTCAAGGGAAGATTATTCGTGAGTTGTCTGTGGTCGGTTCCTTAGCCACTGGTCGTCCAACTGGAGCGGTCGTCATTTCGATTCTTGGAACAGAAAAGTCAAACAAACAACATTTGGTCCGAACATTGATCCCGAACTATGAGTTTTGCCAGAAATGGAATGACGTCGAGGTGCATGCCACAACACAGCCTGTTCATAGAGACCAGGTGGACTTTCAGGTTCCGATTGAATTTGTTGTTGCTCCAAGCTTTTCTGGTGCGAGGGTACTTGGATGTGAACTAATCAGCTATATTGAAAATTACAAGTCCAACAGTGTACATTTTCAGGGCTACTCTGGAAGCTTTTCTAAATGGTACAGTTTGTACCGGAATCCACTGGAGAAAATATTAGAACAATATCCTGAAATAAAATACCGACCAACCGTTTATCCAAACGTGGTTTTATTCGTGATGAGTGCAACTGAAAGCGTATATGACAAGGACTTCTTTGCTGGTTTGGAAGTCATTCAAGAGTCTGGCTTGTTTGATGTTACAAGGCCAAACCTGATAATAGCGGTGACAGACGTGTTATCATTGTCCACAAATGACAACGAGATAATCAAAAAATTGCAAGACTTGAATGAGCAGATTCAACATGTGGCTTGTGATAAGTTGGAGGTGTCGCACGTACCGGTGGTGCCCTTTCAGAATTTTGCAATGCGGAAGAAACAAGGAAAATCGGCGAGGAACAGATTAAACACAATAATGGCGACTTTAGAAGATAAATTCCAGGATTTGCCCAGTGCAATTCATGGTATCACTACTGGCAACAAAGACAAGTTGGGAGCCCTGGTGACTTCATTGTACTTGACAAAATGATATTGAATTGGAATCAATGATGAAGTGCTCAAAAAACTTCTAATTTAACAATATCTTTGTATTGTATACAATTATTTCAAAGTTTTTTTTATATATTAACGAGACAATAAATGCAAGACGTATTACAATGTAATGACATTAACTGTACTTACTTCATATCAAGGCATTCATATCGTGTGCAAACTCAATTATGCTAAAAATCAGTTTATTGGTAAAAGGTGGAACGGTTAAAGTTGAAGAATTTAGAAAAATACTTGGCTCGCAGAGGAAAAAAAATCTTATTCAAACAAAACAAACTGTAAACATGCATCATCAACAAAATAATTAAATATTTAAATATCCATGTTTTATCCACGTAATAAACTTACACAGGATCTGTTTGTGTGACATTGTATCCACGTTCTTTAGATGATGTCAATGGTCTGTATGTTTTCTCAGTGTGTAAAGGCTGATATCCTGCAATGAAACAGACTTTTTGTGTTTTATGTTATGAACCATAGGAATACTTTCTTTCTATACATTTCAGTAATTAGCCACTTGTTTTGACAATCAGATATTACGAGTGGCAAATATATCTTCCGAATCTTTCTTTAAATAGGTTATCAACGATAAAATGTACATTTACGCAAAACATATATGCTAAATGCATATTTTTTATATCAATAACGAAGTAAACAGACCCAAGATTACAAATCTCAAGAGCTCAGTCAGTCCTGCAACTGTTGCCAAGTTTTTTCCCACTATAAATCATTTATGAACAACATAGGAATCAGTTAAGTTCTGCATCATAAGGACTTGTGTATCAGTAAAATAATTCATTTGGAAGACTGGTTGTGGTAGCTGCTTGAACATTGACATTCCCCTCTTTGCAAACTATAAAATCCTGAACATGTTATTATCCTTGCGTTATAAGCTGCATCTTGTAAAACAAGATTTTTTCGTCAAAACCGTACCGATAAACAATTGGCTGACTTTCATTTCACCTTGCCCTCTGCTCGCATACAACTCTACTTGTTTACTCCTGCCAACTCAACAGCTTTTTTATGTGCAGTTATGGACCTAGTGGAGTGTTCAATAATTAGAAATACCTATTGTTAAACTGACCAAATATTTTGTTTATAAAACTGATAGTACAAACAATACGAATACTAGTGTACCCCAGAGTTTTTTCCGTGTTTCTGCAAACGAAGTTTAAAACATGCATTTAAAATGTAGAATCAGTACAGTGATTTTCTACAATAATGCAAGAAAGACGTGAAAGTTGACATATCATTCGCAAAATTACCTAATGCTTGCAGCAGCGACTGTTTCAACTCCACTTTTTACAGAAAATCTAGAAAGTGACGGAACAACATGATATGTTTTGAGGATTTTTCAAACAAACTGGTATGATAAACCATAAAATATATTTAATCAGTTATTTATGCTCAAAAATTAGAGTTTTCCTTCGGCTGAGTGTGCTCATGGTGAAAGTAACCATGCAGTTTTGCTGGTAGTGTGGTTTTACTGAAAATGAACTGGGAAAGTTGGCTTAGCATACACATAAAATAAGAGAAAATTAATTTTGCAGGGAGAAACGTGCAAACTTTAAATCTGTATGAACCGTCACGTTGGATATTATTTGATTGTCAAAATAAGTGAGTGTCCAACAGTAGACATACACATGTAAATACATATTAAGCAGGACCAAGTTTCATAATTTATTGTTATTTATGTAGCTGGTAAAATAGTGTGACAGCATGATTTGTCCCTATTTAAAATACATAACTTTACCGGAGTAAGTTACAGGACGGTTTTAACTACAAATAGCTTTTCACGAGTTTTATGTTATGTTATTGATAGGCAACAACAAATGGAAGTAAAGAAAAACTAGGGATAATATGAATTTTACTATTGTTCTTAACATGCTTGCTCTTTAAATTCTTCGCTAAATACTTACTACTAAATATGTATTTAAATTCGAGAGAATAACAATGATTGCCTCAAAAACATACAGCAGCAAACATGCACAATGAATATAAATTTCAAAACAGAAACGATACATTTTCCAGCTATATTATACAAACAGGAGTCGTTGGATGAATCGTCTGCTATGTGTCAGTCTTCTCAAATCTTCTATATTATTACATTCATATAAAACAAAATTTAAAATGGCATTTTGCTTGTCCAAAGACAGGAAGAATCTGGGTTTGGGTGGAAAAAACAGTTGCATTAACAATGAGTCAGTACCGATAAGATCATATCTTTATTTCAGGTACATCCCTAGATCTATCTGTCGCCTGATATCCATGATTGCTTGGAATCATCGTCGTAATTGGTAAGTTGCTCTCGAGTATTTTAATGTGTTTGTTTTTAATTAGCTTAGATATGACCAATTATGAAAGTGCGAATAATGCAGGGCTTTTACTGTGAGTTTGATTTATGTCAATAGAATTTGTTTTCTCTGTTTTGTAGGTGAATTAAGTGGAATATGCAGATGAAGAGCGTGTATAGAGACCAGTGCGCAGTGATGAGATACTTTCAAATTCTAAAAAATCTAACGTAAGCACAGGAATTAATTATACTATTCCCAATTATCATATACTTTTGTCGTCTTTTATTCATATTATAGTACATCCAGCCTTAATGGTTTTGCTTCCGCTTCCGTATCCAATTGCCAGTTCACTATAGTTGTTTCCATAAATTATTCGTCAACATCTACTTGAATATTCTCTAATATAATCTATTTGTAAATTTAGATGGTGGTAGCCTTCCCCTGAAAAGTTCTTCGATCTTCTACACTCATCGATCGGACGCCTTCATTCAACGTAATGAAAAGTACTACAGCAATTAAACAAAAACACATCAGGAAGGAACAGCAGGAAGGTGGTGTTAGGGAAGGAACTGGCGTCAAAATAGTAACACTATTTTTAAGAAATCAAATATATTTTTCATACAGAAAAACAACCTCTGTGCTGTGTGGAACTATCAAGGAACCGATCTTTCTTGTTTCCGGTTTCCATAAGCTAAAATATTCATATTACATTCGTTCCATTTTTATATCCATAATTCAGTTCGTCTCGAAATATTTATAAGCTAAACTTCGGTTGATATCGGTTTCTTGGTTTTTGAAACTGAAAATCAGTTTCGGGTTTTGTTAGTTGCTGTGTTAGTTATTCAACCTTTCGTCATTCCTTTTGTTAGTAAATATTGGTTGTAATGTAGAACCTGAACTTGAGGTACGGTTATGATCCAGCTGTAAATTTTGGCGCTACTAACTACTACTACTCTTTTTTAACGTCGCCCTCGTCGTATTTTGGTTTTTCTTGAAACTGTCGGAAACCGACCAACACAGTACAGATTAATTTAAAAAACACTAGAGTTTACACACCAAGTAATGTTTAGTCATGCTTAGAGTTCAAAGTGATGAAAGACGAAAAAATACGATCGTATGAATATTTAGTAATATTATTTTAGTACACAAAAATTTCCTTTTAGAAACGAACAGGATAAGCAATTCGTACTACGTTCCGCATTACGATAGTTCATAGATAAATTAATCACTACGTTCAACTCAAGTGTAGTGAAGGGTGATAAGCAGGGCTCTCATCCGTCCTTATTTAGTAAGGACAGTCCTCATTTTGGACCTAAAAATTTGGTCAAAATAAGGACGTCCTTATTAATCCTAAAAGTGTCCTTATTGTCCTTATTTTGGAACTTCTTGAAAATTTCATTTAAAAATCCCTGCTCATATTATTAGATGAGTTCTTTCAGAGTCACATGTATGAAAGTTTTCACCTACCCCAAAATCTTGCACCAAAGAAGGTTGTATAGGACCTCCTGCATTAGTGTAAATAAGCTCGTAACTGCACAGTGAAATAGGTTCTCAACTTCTGACGGTGGATTCCTTGCGTGAAAGCCACGTTGCACTTGCGTTGTACGAAGCCCTTAAGTCATACTTTTCTCGGAACATAACGCATGTCCTGTAAACGGTTCCTTCAAAAACACCTTCGAGTATTACCGGAAGCAATTTTTAACCTACAGAAGGACAAAAAGAGACACTGCTAAAGATTTAATAGCCCTTCCTCACTTGACACTTGAATTCCGCATAAACCAGCCAAGGCACCTATACTTGCTGTACATTTTGCATAAATTTTAGTCGCAGATCTTCAAGGTATAGTTTCAAGGTTTTAAAAGTCAAGATAGGAAAACTAGGCAAAACTGGCTCAAATCTGGAAAAAGTGAAATGTAATAGGCTGGTCAAATCCCCTAAACTTCGTTTCATATGGCAAATGGAAACATATTAACATTAGATTTTGTTACAAGATTTAATTGCGTATGAAAACGTGGCATTTCGTGGGAACAAATAATTCTTGGGTAAGACAACGATATCAACCTGAAGCGATTTATGCATTGAAATGAGTTTTCGTATTTTTCAATTTTCGGCACTTTTCCCAAGGTAAAATCATGTAAAAATTCCGAAAATACTTTCTCTGGTTTAAGGATACTCCTTGCTGAGTTTGTTACCAAAAACACTTGCTGTATCTGCGAAGGTGTACACTAAAAGTACCGCCATCCAGATAATGAAATTATAAAAAAAGATCGTATTTCATCATGAAAAAACGGTCCAAATTGTGTCCTTACTTCTGAACTAGCATGTCCTTACTAGACCATGGAACCATCTGAGACCTGCTGGAGAGTTCTAAATAGTACCGCGAAAAATTTTTTCGCGGAGGATGCTACTGACTTGATGGTGGACGAATTACTGACAGGAACAACCATTTGCCAAACTACCGTATATTCGTCTGAAAAATTTATGACTGTAATGGACGACCTAAGTTGGCTGTATGTGATGCAAAAAAACGGATCACTACATTGCCATTCGGCAACCAAACTATATGGCCTGGGATTGCATTCGTACCAAGTATACGGACTTAATCGAAAGGAAATTAGCAGAATTTTGCGTCTGGTTTCGTTGGAGACGGGGATTCAAACACGTTGGAGTGAACTTTCGATTTTCAGAAGTAGAAGAGAAGCACCCAAATGGTTCAGCTTAACTGTGCGAGAAATAGAAATTATCGACACTCGGACGCTTGCCATATTTGCAATTTTGGGTTTAGGATTGATTGTTTCTTTGATATGTTTCATAATCGAATCATATAGTTTCATGATGCAGTGTTTCCTAAAATTGGTGTCCAATTGCTATGCATGCTTGCATGCCTGGTTAATTGAATTATTTCTAAACCATCAAACTGATGTTGTGGAGTACGTCAAGTAGTTGCAACTGCTAAGCAACAAGCGAGGATTCCTCAGATTCTTTTCGCAAAATTTTAAAACAATGTAAGGTACGGATGGTGGAATGACTATGAAAGGATTTATATTCCGTGACTATTGATGGTAGAGTACGGCAACATTACGTGTACACCATATGAGATATGCGCTGGAATAAACTGCAACACATTTGTTTCCAATGATGACACACTTAATGATTTACACCTCATAGAGGAAAATTAACATTTTTAAGTTGCTGAAAAATCTTGCCAACTAGATTTAAAAAATTATTGTGGCTAGAATTCAAATTTTCGAATTGTAAGGTACTTTATTACGACTACTTTTCTTTTGATTTTTTTTTTGTTTTTTAATGAAGTGCTTAGTAATCTACAAACACATACTAGGCCAATCATCCAAATAAAAAAAGAACCATATATGACTAAAATACTTGAACAGCCTTATATTATGTTACAAGTAACAATGCAACCAATTAA
>JAAXOA010003228.1:0-11820 GCA_036561885.1 Salina celebensis
GTTGAATAAATGAAGATTGAAACAAGTAAGAAAATTGTAGTAATTCTTTAAGAAAACAAAGATTTCCCATATCTCATGGTTATACTTGTGTGCTTAAACTTGCACGACTTCCTCCAGAGCTCTTACTTGGAAAGATTTCTTTACGAGCTTGGCATACTCATAACTCTGGGCTTTATACAGTGACATCCATATTGAAAGGATCTTTTTCTTTGTGTAACTTTCATCTTTTAATCTAAAGGAATAAAAGGAAAGACTCACGTCGGAATAACAAATCTTTCCATATGTCACACGTGGATCTTTTCGGTTTCTGTATAGTGACTGTACAAAATGCATTAAAAGTGATATCATTAGGCAATACAAACTTATTTGTTACATCATGTTGTTGCAGTTCATTAGTAAATACGGAACACGTAGGTACTAGGATGGTCAGTCATTTACAGTATTACAATGCTTATGTCACTTGTTGTTTGAGAATACAAAAGCACGCCTTATTACACATAATGAAAGAATTTGATGATTGCATTTTGGAGTTTCTAGTTAACGATCACTTGTAAATATACATAAGCGATTAAACTGCTCAGAGTTCTCGGGGCTAATGCATTTTATATGACTGTTGCCTACGTTTGGGTTCAGTGTGATAGCAGGTGTTGACATCAACGTGCCATTTTTCAAAGCGAAGGCGATTTTCTTTGAAAGTTTCATATAAGCTCTGTAGTTGACAGTTCCAGGAAAGTTATAAACATGAGGGTTGTAAACATTGTGTAAGTAGACGATGTTATTTTTCATATTTTGCATTTTTGTATGTAACAAATCAATATTATATATATTTCTTGGTTCCGTTAATTTTAGTGGAAAATTTCTTATAATTCCGGAAATCGGATCTTTTCGAATCCAGGATGGAGATGTCAAGATTTTCGGTCTTGATGATGCAAGCTCAGCTTTGATGCAAACCGAATTTGAAGAACTCACTCCAGCAAATGAAGCAGGAGCTTCATCCAGCTCATCTAGCAGCAACATTTTGCGGAGCTCATACTCAGGAGAGATCGACCTGGATGAAGCCCTCTCTAAAATTACCGAGTACCTCAATGCTCTCGACCAACAAGAGTTTACAGTTGTTTCCGCATTCAAAGACAAGCTTCCAGCCGGTCCCGGCCAGAAAACAGGATATTATAAAATGTTTGTATGGACTATGCAAAAGTAATTTATCAGCAACAAAACAAAGATTTTCTATTCTCTCTGGAGCTCTAGAGAAATCGCCTCATCTCTTGAATAAATTCGCTACTTTTTCAACTAGACACATTTTTTTTATCCTGATATAAAAAAAACTACCGTTTTTTTCTGGATGATTTGCATCTCGTTTCCCCACATCACAATTCCATCACGTTTTTCCCATTAATCTTCCAGATTTTCAACAACACCACTTGCTGTCAAGGCCAAAAAAGATTACATCTTTTGACTCTCTAATTTTTTCTGGGCAAAAATAAAAAGTCCTACCCACGAGACGTTTTTTTCACTTTCCTAACTATTTTCACCTCTTATATATTATGCATGCAGAAAGAAACTTAGCGGTATCATTTTCCTATTAGTTGTTTTTTCCAGCCAGTATACTTCAATAGAAACCAGGTACAAAACCTATCCTTCATTTTTCTGGAAGTTCTTTCATAGCAGTAAACCATTTTTCGGCTCAACAGCTTCAAGTTGAGCGAACGCAAAAATATGATGGAAAGGAGTTTTACTGCCATAACAAGCTACATGCCAAACTTCCGTTGTATATTTTGTATCCTTTGCTTCCCCTTTTTATGGCTCAGTTTAGTCAATGTCTTTGGAGTAAACATTCCCAAGAGCCTAAACCAAGCTTATGTTCCATCCAAAAAAAAAACAGATGAAAACCGTGTTTACTATGTTTTGTATACACAAGCATGTTGCTTTTTTTAGCCCGATAAAGAACTTCCAGTAATAAAATTGAGCACATGACAAAATCAATTCACCTCCTAATTTCCGAGTGATACACTAACTGATTTTGATAACAGGTTACTTCTCTAGTCAGAGAGTATGTTTTTGTACTAGTTACAAGATAATGAAACCTTGTTATAATGAAAAGGAGACGGATCGTTTGCCTCGTAAATGGTAACAACGGATAGGCGCCTATTAATAAAAGGAAACCTAAATGGAACGGATATGAAATAGATTTTTATAGTGAAAACCTAGGTTGTGAGAAAGCAATAGTTGTAATTTATTTTCTATACTGCGAAACAGAATATTTTGTGTATAGTGTGCGTGTTTTCATTCACCCGTCCAGCAAAATAATTAAGTTTGAAAGGTGGTTTTGTTGGAAGCATCTAGAATTATGCCACTCTGCACTGTGATGTAAGTCGATTTGGTTTGTCAGTTGAATAAAATAAGAGAGATATGGATAGATATTTGTAATTCATCATCATCATTTATCTTTTACAGGCTGAGTTATGAAATTTATGAAGGAAGCTTAGGAGCTTGCGGTCCATTACCGCTTCTCTCATGGACGGTTCATATAAATGGACTTAGGTCACGCCACCGTGCAGGAATGCAAAAGTTCCATCCAGAACTGAAGGAAGGTGTGGGTAATTCCTTGTCGTATTCCCAAGGTGTTGGGGGAAATTTACCAGAGACGATGGCAGTTTTAACAAGATACTTAAACTGGTTAGATGGGGAAGGATTTAAAGTTATGGGGAATTCTATGGACAGCTCTATCTATACACGGAGGAGTAACTAAAACACAAATTTATACTTTACAAATGCCAGAAACCTCACCTGTACCTTGAGCTTTGTAAATATTTCCAAAAACAATAATTTTAAATATGAATGTATGAAGAAAATTGTTGAAATGTACCGCAGATTTCTGTAACTATTTACTTAATTGCCAAAAATGTATGTGTAATGTTAACTCATTCCGATGTAATTGTAATTGCTTGAAGAGGTACCACTGTTTCAAGTTCAAAAAATGGGAAAAGAGATTGTCTGCCAAAATGATTCCCCTTCGCAAAGAAGCCAACTTCAACTTTGATCAGCTTAAAAAACCTGACAGTCTGTATGCAACATTTCATTCATCAAGCACAACTTAAGTCTGTTTTTGTTTTCTCTTCAAACCAGATCAGAGTGAAAAAAGAACTTGACTGAAGAAACTTGTATTATAAAAAGTTCAAGTACAAGATCACATCAATCGGATTATTTTGTGTTACAAAAATAACAACTTTTATTATTTCATTTATTTGATTTTTACTAATATTTGTTAAATTAAATACTAGTTTTGCTCTTGAAGTTTGTTGTTTTTGCAAACGTAAGTGCCGACCATGTACACGTGTGATATAATGAATTATCCTTTGAACCCACAATTGAAATTAGCATGGAACAATCAGCGGTGTTAATCACTTGAACCGCAATTATAAAAACCTTGTACAATCTAGAATGTGTCTATTCAAATCATGTATATAGCATAAGCATAATATACATAAAAGTCAACCACAACGTATGTCATATATGTAATTATCTCCAATATTTTACCCACTGTCAAATAAAAGTTTGTGCCGAAAAGTGATATCGACTGGATTAACATTTGGGTTTCCTTCTTTTCAAAAAGGACAAACAACGTGTAAAGTTTATGTATATAGGTATATTTTGTACTACTTTACATCATTAAATGAAACAGGCCTAGAGATAACCATCAGGTTTTGCTGCATTGCGGACAGAGAGAGTCAGCTCAAATGCCATATCTGTCAATTGAAAGTGTTATAGAGATCATTAGCAGCGAAAAAGCTTGGTAATGACTGCGTAGGCATAATAGCTCATACAGTAAACAGCATCATAGAGAGAAGTACGCAGTGACATTAACTATTGCAAAATCCCTACTGAACAGACCTGCAAACAAAAAGGAGCTTAATATATTGTGAAAGTTTTTTTTTTTGGGTACTTTAAAAGCAAACTATCGATCGAGCCATTTCATTCACTATTCAGTTTAAGTTGCAAACGCATTAACATTTTGCAAGTTTTATTTTGGGATCTTTGAGCTGGAAAATCTGAAAAATAAACAAGACTTGAAAATGGTACTATTTATAAGTTTCACGTGTTTGCTATTTGCAACCGTTAATAGCTTGGATTACGGGGTATTAGGATGTGAACTAGTTCCAGGAAATCCAAGCGAGATCTTGCCTGGAGCTTCGCTCTTCTGCTTACATTGCAAGCGGATCTTCAAACTTTGGTCCGTTTATAGAAGGCGCTGGTGTAAATCCACGCGGTGATATATTCGCAGTAAACTATGGAGACTCCTCCACGCAAAACCAACTCGGCCAAGTGGCACCCCACCAACGTCTCTTTTACTCGGATTCCCTTCAGTCCTCTCTTCTCAATGGGATCCGGTTCGTGAATCAGTCTTTGGCTTACATTGCAGATGCAGTGAACCATCGGGTTTTGAAATTAAACTTGCAAGAGGAAGGAGGCAACAGTGTGGTAACAAGCTCAGGAGTGTTTTGCACTGATCCTATTATGCTCCAGCCAAATGATTTAACTCTGGCATTAAAAACTGGAGTGGTTATCACCTCTGGAATGAAATGGCTTGCAGACACGGACAATACTAAAGGCGATGTTTGGGCTTGCCTTCCTTCCGGTGAAACAAAAAGGCTGGAGTTAATGGGCAGAACTAATGGAATTGATTTATCCCCGGATGAAACTCTTTTGTATGTTTCTGAAAGCTACAATCGTGCAGGAAATCCGTACATCCAGAAAATTTGGAAGTACAACTTCAAATCCAGTCGATGGATCAATCAGTGGAAAAACTTTGTTTGCAGATTTTGCCTTAATTGATGGCACTCAGCACATTGACATTGACGGAATGAAGACTGATATGCGGGGCAACTTGTATGTCACCAGACACGGAGGATCTCAAGTCGTCATCTTCAATCCTGCTGGATCAGTCATTGGAAAAATCACGTTGACATTTCCAAACCCAACTAATCTAGAATTTGGAGGGGCGTCCGGAACAACGTTGTTTATTGTTGGAAAATGTAACGACAATGCAAACAAAGGTTGTGTCGATAAAATCGAGGTTTCTTATCCAGGTCGCTCATGGTCTTTACTTCAACAAACATGTCATTGATAAGAAAATCATCATAAATTACATGAAAAATCAGTGTGTATTTTTATATACATAAAAAAGAAACTTTATAATAAAACTATTCTGCTGTTTGCGAATTATACGTTTAATTTCATAAAATATTCTACAGCATTGCATCTAAAAAAAAACAAAATTTCAATGTTTATTTGTCACGAAACCGCAAAAGATTTACACCCATTTTATTGCCTTCTCATGGTCTCTTCAAGAGTATCTTTGTTTCCTTTCACTTTCACGTACATTTTTATTTAGATACTCCAACACACGCTCTACAAACATTCATTTTTCACATATTTAACCAATTTTCACTATCCCTGCACCTGGCCTTCTGTATAGATTTCTACACCCGTCCACATCTGCATATAACTTTTTTATAGGGGAAAAAAGAAAGCTCCACTCCAGACTGCCAGTTTAATACATCCGCATCTGATTTTGAAGGAGCTTTGCGTGAATGTAGAGAAAGGTACGCGAGCTTTCACCACGATGGAGTACCCGAAACTCCCAAAACTACTTTCTTTGGAACATGTTTGTACTACAAGACTGGTTCGGATTTGGACGTGTCTATGTTATTTTGGAGGGATACAAAAAAATGGCAAGGATTACGCAATAATACAAACAAAATGATAAAAGTATAGGTGTTATGTCTATACCCAAAAGAGAAAGCATTCATTCAAACTTTCTACTTGAAAACAAAAACAGAGGAAGAAAAAAGAAGAAAAATCTGCATTAGATAAAGTTTATCTCTAGATCAGGCAGTTTGTATGTTCATTTTTATTTAAATATATGTACATAATATATTTTTAGTAGTGAACGTCCTTGAGTATATATTTTTATTATTGACTGGGTCAAGTAGATCATTTTCATTAATCATTATTGAATGGGGGAGAAAATATCGATTCACTTTTTTTCATCCTTTTTCTCTTATTTTCTTGCAAAGTGAGCAAAGTGAAAGTTTGAAAGGCTAGCTTCATAAGACACAAGAAAAGAAACACAAAAAGTATATTATTAAAAATATATTATAGAGATAGAAAACTTTTTCGAACTTATTAATTTTAAACTATAAGAAAACCAATTTCATCATAGTAAACCATGGGCTTCGTAACTGTCTTGTAAGAAAACGTGAATTTCTTGAGTTTACACGTGAAACAAAAAAAGTTACTTGGTGAAGATTTGTTTTTCTCTTTAAATTTTAGGATGACTTATGAAAGAACTGATAAATGTGTTCGTGGCCCATCACGGATCTTCCTTTGAGGAGAAACGCTACGGATGGGTGGTAAGGATAAACGGGTTCAACTACATTCCAGGTATACACAAATGCAAATTTAAATTTATTTAAATCAAAATGTAATTATTAATTATTATTAATATTTTAAAAAATACAATTTTTAGAATTTCGGAAAGCATTTCCAAAGTTTGTCTGGAGAAAAGACCAGCTGGAGCTGACCTGCTTTGAGGAGAAAGCCCTGTCTTGCGACAACCACGATCAGTATCATCCCCCGTTAACATTAGTCACCAAATTCCTTGACCAAATCGATGAGCTCGGCTATCAAAACACTTCTTGCTCGCTTACCGCTGAAAAAAAGGAAATAACCTTTTGCCTTTGGAATTTTCAGGCACGACGCTAACTTTCTCTGGCTTTCTCTTTTCTCTTTTTTGTATGTAAAAANAACTCAAACGCCAACTTGAATTCTACAAAATCAAAACCAAAAACTGCGACGCATTTTCCCCCTTGACAAAAAACCAAAAATAATATGCACAACAGGAAAATATTATAGCTAAAAATCTTCACAGTTCTTTGAGATTTATGCAAAATACCAGTGAACTTCTCAGTGCAAGCAAGCTGCAAACTTTATTTTTGTAACATTGCAAAGAAAAAAAAAACGAGAATCTTTCCAAAACACTTTAAAAACGCATCGAGTCTGGCTCTCTTTTTAGTTTTATTTTTGTAAACACTACCTCAAAAAAATACATATTCTCCCTAGCTAATTTTGTTACCACCTAAAATGATACAATCATTCAAAACAAAAAGTCTATCAATGAAATTGTCAATTAGTCACAATCACGATTGAACTTGCGATTTTTTATCATCTTCAAAAAAACTCTCTTTGCTCCTACACCCTGACCACTTTCATCGTGCCAAAAAAGCATGAATGGATTTTATAGAGTAAACAAAATCAAGTAAATTAAAATTAATATCACTGCACAGATTAATACAGTACGCATAGCGTTTGTAGCCACATATTATCCTAACTGCACGGTAATCAATTGTGTAAATTAAATAGTTAGCTTCGTCTAGAATGTAAACGCGAGCCCTTTTTGTCTTGCATTGGATTTTCTGTGCAAAAACACGATTTGGGGATTCCGAAGGACAAAAAAACGAGAAAAAAAGTATTATTTTTAAGAACTCGGTTAAATACGGGGACTTTTTTGGCAAGCATTTGGAAGTAATGCGGCCTTGATTTTAAACTGTATGGTACTATTTACAAACTATTGACTCAAAACAATTTAAAAATCATTACATAATATTATTATGTAATGATGGAACAATATTTAGAGGTAAAAACAAAATTTTCGGAAATTACTACTACTTGTTGGTGAAACTCAAACAAAATGACAAAAAATATTAGGTAAAAGTATGCATATGTAATGTAATATGTAATTGGTACAACTAGTGAGCAGTCTCTTTTGGAAAACTGTAACTTTTAATCAAAAATAATAAAATAATGGTGCTTATCATCAGATTGCAATTCAGATAAATGTTGTATCCAAAAAGCATAAAGATTCTCATTTTTGTCATTGTCTCGTCTTTGTTATTACCGGCAAAAGCTACAATGCAAGATTCTTGTCACTTGTGCAGAGGTAAGTGCATTACGCGTAGAGTTGATTGCAATTGCAACTAATGAAGGATTTTTTGTTTTGGAATAAATATATTTAACCAGTCAGTGTTAAACTAATTTTCCCTGCCGAAAGGTCAATTTCTTAAAGTCTACCTTGAAAAGTTTGCTTTGGACTGTACATCGTAATGGACGAGGGATATTTCATAACCTTGTTGTAAGTTTTCTTAAAGTAAACAAATTAGTAAATGTGACAGGTCTTGCTAAATATTTTTTTTTTAGATTAACGTATGAGAACACCGAGAAGACAATTAAGGGTTTAAAGGAGGAAGACTTTGGATGGGTCATACGCATAAATGGAGTTCCTCAAAGTTTGTATTCAGGTATGTCGCCTGATAGTTTGAAACTTGTATTTGATTTAAATTGGTTTCCTTTAATTATGAAAAATGGTATTGTCTCTTACTTGTAGCTTTCAGTAATACTCAATTCGTCGTTTCAAAAAATCAACTATCCCTGACATGCTTTGAAGAGCCAAGTTTGTCCTTTTCTACTCATGATCAGTTTAATCCACCAATGACATTGGTCACGAAGTACCTCGGATTGATTACCCAACAAGGTTATATCAATACTTCATCATCAATGACCGCAGAAAAGAATGAGATTACCTTTTGTCTATGGAACTTCCAAAAGAAGCTGTGATTATTATGATAAATTGTAAATAAAAATAAAATGTTCTATTGGTACATATTATGAAACTGTTTATTTTATTTTCTTGTCTAAGGTTGACTCAATTAAAATTAATACAGCATAAAATTAAACCCGAAATGAACATAGAAATTGACGTTTGGGAAATAACTCTGATGAGATGCCCACTGCTTGAAACTATTGGAAGACGTACTTTTACTTTGAACTGGTAGGCACTGACATTAATACAGGATAGTATACGATATGCTCACGGATTTGCTTCAAACTGTAGGACAAAGCATTCAAGCTCTCACTCTGGGACTTCAATTCCTCCTTAATCTGCCTCAACTGCGAACCAGTTAGTGCCTCTTGTTTGGAATGCGAAGCGACCTTGCTTTCATCCATCCTCTCTTTCAATATACGGACTAGGGAACCTAAATCCGGAAGATCTTCTCTAATTGACTGCATAATTTTTGCCCAATTCCTTCTCCTTATCTGTTACAACCGGCGTGGCGTGATGATATCTCGACAAAATAGCTTCTAATCTTTTGACATGGAGTTCATCCAGTTCGACGCATTCCTCATAGCGCTCAGCCAAACTTTCAGCAGTGCTTTGTAGGTCACCCCGAGCTCCATTAAGATTGTTAATCAAGTCTTCCATTTTCTTTACTTTGTCTTGCATTGCCATCACTGTCCTTACCAAATACTGCATTCCATCCTCAATTCCACCCATTCTTTCAGACTTAACTTGAATAGACTGCATAACATATTGTTCAACTTCCTTTATCGGGAGATCTTCTTTACTGCAGAGATATGGCTCGACAACTATTTCTCCGCACGAGGGATTGGCAAGTTTCCAAGAGATCTGCTGAATTGGCAAAGATGTTCTCTGGAGGAATACCTCCTTCGTTGTTGATTCCAGAGATAATTGCATTATTTCTTCCGCGTGGAGCTTTGGCCTCCAAAGAAGGATCAGGTAATTCAAATATCAAACCACGAAGGTCATGTAGTACACAAAGTAGTTTCTGCGGTTTTCGATGTGAAAACGCCAGTGACAAGAGATTTCGTTGAGGATTCATTTCATCCTTGATTCGCCATCGGAGTAAAAGCTGGTACGTGCATTGAGTAACTTCACGGGAGATCGTCTTCCTCGCTGTTGAAGAACTTGACCACTTGTGGATAGAAGTGAGCGGTGACGACGTGCATTCCAATGTCATGAATGCAAGCATATCTGAAACCGAAATAAGAAACATGTGCATTAACAGTTCATTAATATTCAAATGAAAGTGGAAAAAATGAGCTGTACCTGTGAGTGTGCAATGGATCCATAACCAAACGCATGCTGTTGTTTGTTGATAAAAAGTCGAGCTCCAGCTTTTCTTTGACCACCATTTGGAGACCTTCGTAGAGGAAATTTCTCTTCAATATTTTGAGCTTGATCTCCGTCAATGCCATCGTCGAATTCAGGAAGCAGCATAGAGTGCGTTATAACTCCCCCACTAAATCCGACAGCGATGAACACAGGATACTGGTCTGAGACAATAATCGAGGTGGCAACTCTTTCTTCGCAGTTGTACCCAACGACGGGCATGATTTCATGAGCCTCTGAGAAAAATGAAGAGTTCTTGCCTACGAAGCGTACTAGGACATACGACACGCATCCTGACTCCCGGAGAACAAATAGCGGGTAGTATTTTGATTTAGGAAGACACGGCCCAATTGCAAAATCAACAACACTTTCGTCTTCAACATCTGCAGTAAACCGGCCAGATCGGTTAATGAAGGGAATGGCGTTTACACAATTCGGCTCGACGCAAACTGACCCGCAGCTCTTCGCATCTTTCCCTTTCAAGTTGTCGATCTGGTAAAAGCGGAAATAATTGTCGGAGTTTAAAACAGCAACGGTTTGCAGTTGCGTTGAAAAGGTACATGGCAGCCATTTTGCTTGAATCACTTCTAGCTTAGGGTGATCGATGTAAGTTTTTTCTCCTAGTAAAATTGTCTTCTTTGTCATACTTTGAATTCTTACTCCTGCAACGGTACTGGTGGAACTTCCTCTTGACAAAAACCCAGCATTTTGGTTGGTAATCACAGCTAAGCCGTTTTTGCCCCAGAGAAGAACATTTGTAGCCGATCCTCCGTGTATATTTGTGGAGGTATAGGGAACAACGGAAGTAACTTCAAAACCTAACGGCTGCGATAGCTGCCACTCTTGAATATCCGAGTAGTCAATTGGAATACTTTCTCCTTTAAAAACCTCCCCAGCGTTCATGACAAAAAGGGAGTTCTTCGACTTGCACCAAGCATAACATTTTTCTCCAGTTATGCTTATCAATGGTCGGTAGCTCTGGCTTTTGGAAACTTGGTTACTGGAATCAGTTATCTTCAACTGTTCAAACAGTTCTGTGTGGGAGAGGAGCCAACCTCCTCCAGAATAGGAGCTTGACCCGGTCGACGGCATTTTAAATCAGTGTTAGTGTTGGGAGTGTTGGCTTAATTTCCGAAATGATAACAAAAAAACAGAGTTAGTTTAATCTTCCCTTTTTTCAAATGTTTCGATATGGCTTGAAAATGGACAATTTACGTACCCACTTCGATGTATATTAAACAGGAGATCGTGCTTTTAACTAAACAGGTGCAAACAGCAAATATTAAGAGACAGTAATTAAGTTATTTCAAGTTTTGATTAAATTTTGTCTGCCACAGTTATTGTTTTCTGTCTAACCAAAACAATGTCCAATGTTTTGTTGCAGAACACCTAAAAGCGTGTAAGCGGGTCTTTATTCAAGCTGAACGTTTTCAATGATTTCTAGAATGCATACAACGAGACAAAAAGCGTTCCAAACACCGCCATATCACCCCAATTCGAGTAATGAAGTTGAGAAAATCATAAATGATACATCCCCAATTCTATTTATCATAAAACAATTTGTCGTTTTTTGTCCAATTGTTTGTGAGCCAAATTACGCCCGTTCTCCAAGTTCAAAAATGCATTGTTACCTGATTTCGCTACTTTAAAACATGTTGATGGATGGGATGAGGTGAGGACATCGTGGAACAGGAAGGAGCTCTTCAAACATTTTCCGGTTTGATCAATATCAACGGAATTGTTTTTTCAATAAGGAAAATTTAAGTACCTCCACTATAATTTTGAGCATGGAA
>JAAXOA010003229.1:0-11819 GCA_036561885.1 Salina celebensis
TCATCACACACATCAATGATTGACATTACATCTTGGATGCGATACTAGTTACATACTCAACCTTGCACGGTTTTTTTTACTAGTTAATAATACTCTTAACGAGCACTGGTTTGCAAAATCTCGTTTTTTTGTTGGATATTTGAACTTTTATGATTGGATGCTGTTGTATGAAATTCTTTTCAAATTAGAGATACTTCTTTACGTTTTTCCAGTAGAGTTTTATGAGACAATTTTTGTTCTCATCATTTTTATTATTCAAGCTTATTTGCGCAAAAATTGTCATGATTGGTAGAATTCACCTGTAAACAAAGAGGAGTTTTGTTTTTTGTTGTTTGAATAATTTAAAGTTTTGATACGATAAGAATGCTGGGATGATGATTTGATAATGAGATGATAACGATCTCTGATGTTGGAGGTATAAAAAAAGTCCGGACAAAAATGACAGTTATAGATTGATAATCTAAAACGTAATAGAGCTGTGTTTTCCTGTTAATAGATAGTAACAAACATAGTTGGAGGCTCTATAGGGATAGTTCATACATTATAAATGTTGTTCCAGGTAGAGTGCGATTTCTTATCTGTGATCGTCTTCAGCTTTTTTATAATGAGATTCTGTCAACGATTGTAAAAATGTAATAAAACTAAACAAAGAACGACATTTATTGATTTTCTGAATCGTAGCTCTTTTTCAAGACCAAGGAAATATATGAAGAGTCTGACCTGTTTTCTAATAACAAAAAAGGGGTAACCTTGAAATTGAAAATACTTTACGAGACAGCAAAATTCTGATGAAGTTTTTTATCTGGCACACTTTTCAGATTCCTATGAAATAGAAAAAAAAAAAAATACGACAAAGTTTAGTTTGAAAATGTCAGGGTGAAGAATGGACACAGTCCAAGATACACAAACTTTAGTTTGTATGAAAATCAAGTTAGGTTTTAGATTAGACAAAACGAAATAGTCTCATTATTGGGTAGAATTCCCCACAAAAAAACTCTGTGGTCAACACCAAATGACTCAGAATTTGCTGCCAAACTTGACACACACCCTAATGAATGTATTTTACTTTAAACTCTAATGCTACCTTAGATGAAGAACATTTTGCTGCCCATGCTCAGAGTGCCGTCATCATCCTCGCTTTTAAAGTTACCTAATCAAAAGCTCATGCAAAAACGAAAACTACTCGTGTTTGTCATTAGCTGTTACGCATCCTATAACTTTTAGTCTCGCCTTCACTAAAGCTACCTGTCTTATTTTTTCTCCTTCTGCTTTTCATTTTCTTTAATGAAAATTGAGATGCAAAAAGATGTACGCAGGCAGCAGATAGTAATGACGTATATTTTTAAAAACGATGATGATGATTTGTCCGTGTAACATCATCAATCAAAGGATTTTTGCGGTGTGAACAGAAATTTCTTGGAATGAGGCTTTACTAAGAAGAGTAAAAAACTGGAGATAATGATGTGGTTGAGAACTGGGATTACGCCTAGATCCTATTAATTTGCATAGTAGGTATTGATAACGTTTTGTTTGTTGTACGATGAATGTTGAGTAAACAAATGAGCTTCCAGGAAAACGCATCGTCCATGAAAAAGATCCGGGATTTTGTAAATAAAAATCTGGCTTGGAAAATCACTTGAATCTCACACTATTTCAAGTTATTTTCATATTTAGTGCAGAATTTTTAAGAGTTGAGTTTGGTTGACACATTAAAATGAAATACGCATCTGTTTACCAAATACATCTTCGTTTAACTACTGCTTATGGCACGTAAACGTTCTTCAATCTTTATTTCAATTCTTATCAATTTCATATGAAGTTTAGCATGACTATTTCCTTTCAACACTTTTTCAGCTCATCTGCACAACATTCATACATCATATTTTTATCCTATTACAGTTAGTTCTTAGAGATTATAATTACTATTTCATTTAAACGTTCTGCCCATGTGTATTGCATAGAGTTTTGTTTACGCTGTAATTTATTTATCGCAAAATAGCTTTTTAGCCTGAGAGTGCTATTTAAAAGCCCACTAGTGTGAATGTGAAGGCGTCAATTGCAAGATGATTTTAAGGGATGATTCCACTCTCGCTGTTTAAAAGCCCATTTAAAAGCTATTTTTTCTTCTCTTTCATCAAAACTCGCTGTTTATTATCTGTTGCAATTAAAATTACAGGAGCATCAATTACACACCGTCACAGACACGTAGGCATGAGAAAACTTTAAAAGTTTACAAGATTTTAGTACTATTCTACACATAATTTTCATTCTGAGTTTTTATTCGCGAAGGAGGAGTCCTTATAAAAAACGGCATTCCTAATTTTATGTTATCAAGCATGTAATTTTTGGTGTAATAACGCTTTAATCTTATTTTAAAAGGCTACTTTGTGGTTTACTTTACAAAAAAATAAATCTCTTTTTTCTTGAAAAAAATCCTACAGAATGAAATCGAGAGTGACACAAGCTAAAAAACATAGTTTTTTGTATATGGCGAATGTATCCTGGTAGTGTTTTATGCGCAATGGACAAAAGAAGGTGAAGTGTGCAGTTTGACAGATTAACAAAAAAAGAGATAGCTATCGCAGTTTTGTTGTTGAATGTAAACCCATGTAAAAATGACATTGCACTTTTTATGCGAATTTATTCCATTCCCTTGTCTGATTTGCTATTTTCTAACAAAAAAGTCCAAATAAAGAATCCCTTTTTAACTATGGTTTAAACACAATGTCGGCATTCAAAGAGATTTTTTTATAGTTAAGTCGTGAAACAAAAGGAGTATTTATATGAAAAAGTATTTTTGATTTTCGCGTGCAAATTGGATGTCAATCTATCAAAAGAAAGAAAAATCAGTCCGTGATTGTGAAGGATAAGAATCGTGAGTTTTAAATGCACAAAATGAAGGATTGTCGGTCCTTAGTGTGAATGTAAAATTGTTATCACGAGCTGTTGTTACGTATTCGCTAAAAACCAATATTATCTCTGTAAAGTCTAGCTTTTTTTACTTCCTAATTGAATTTAGAATGAAAAAAAAATGAAACAAAGAAGATAAAGAAATATTTTCTCTTGATTTGTTTTCATGACTTGGAAAGAATTCTGGCATTTTTCAATAAAGATTTTTGTTTGTGCGAAAAGAAACAGAACAAAAAAAAAAAAACAGTCAATCACTGAATATTTTTTCCTGGTAAATTTTTTTCTAGTTTTCAACTTTTCAATCAGTTTTATTAAAGCTGCTAAAATACTAACAGCTAATGCTGTGTTGTATGTCATGTATGTACATATTTCACATTAGTACCAATACCACTACAGGCGACATGACTGTTTCATACAAAAAATTTAAACTGGATATGTATTGCGTTTTTTTCATTGCAGAACTATAAAACAGATTGGTTTTTGGATAAAAAGTTGTTTCTTTAAGTGCCCTTAAAACAAGATATTTTTATAATAAAACTTTCATGCAAGTGTTACATGAAAAAAATTGATCACTCCAGCCATAAAAATCATATTAGTTTTATGACCAAACATTTTTCGCAACAAAAACCCAAGAATGTACGTTTTTCTCGTGTAATGCTAATTGGTTGGCCACGATTTGAAGAAATCTATTCAGTTCCTGGAAGTCATTAGCTGTTTTGACGATATCAATGATAACAAAAATGTAACAATGATTTACCTCGAAACCGACTCTTGTAGCAGAACGAGATCTGTTTTGTGGCTGTGGCTGGCTGGGTGTTTTACATATGAAAGTGTTGATTACAAGAGAAACTGAAATACGTCAGACCAGCAGAGTATGGTTTTTTTGATGGATGATCCTTATAAATAATTTTAATGTCCAATGTCCTCCTACACAATTGGAAAAAACAACGTCAGCAGGCAAGCGTCATGCAAAAAGTTTATAATGGATTTTGCACGAAGGAAAACATCAAGTGGAAAAAAAGATGCACTTCTCACTCTGAACGGGGGAGTGTTGATAATGTAATTAGGTTTCACATTTGCGTGTCATCATACAACATGTCATAATAATTATCGTTATCAGTACACACACATGAAAATGGCTCTGATGAAAGTTCCACAGAGAGGTTTGAAGTGTTGTGGGGCTGCATGCATTTCAATATGCAGCTGTAATTAGCTGGTCAGTTACGTAAAAAGAGGAAGGATACTAACTCAAAATGGAGTGACGGAAATAGTTTGTAAGATTGATCTGGAAAAATTTTAAAGAAAACAAAGAGAAATCTGTACCGGAATTATGTAATTAACCTAGATGTACCTTTTGAAATGGGAAAATCTCGAAGATTTTGAGATCCTTTTGACTTGGGGCAATTTAAAAAATCAACATCGTCTCATCATTTTTAGCCTAAATATGTGCGAGCTGTCAAATTATATTAAGGTAGAGTCAATTTTTGGTTGTATTTGCGAGTAAAAACAGTCGGCCTTCACATAATGACACAGATAAATCATTTTTATGCAAGATTTATATTTCTTTTCTTTAAATATGGTAAAATAAATTATAAATTATGTAAAAACGAAAAAAGGAAGAAGATGAAAGAGATGAGTTTGAGCAGGTTTTGTTTGATATTTAAATTATTGCATTCTAGTCACAATTTGAAAGTGATATGACAAGATATTTCCTTACTGCGGTGCGATCTGGGTGTCCATAATGTGCACACTACCTTTTATCATTAACCAAACCGCCTACAGTTGAGATACATTTCAATTTTAAAAGGATTTTGGTATAGAATCTCTAATTAGCACATGTTTACTTCACTCATCATCATAAAAGATGACGTGAGCTTTTTATGATTGAGTTTGATATGAGAGGACCATGTTATATGAAATAGAGAAAAAAAATGTCACATTATTTTTCCGCATTGATCTTGGTAATGCTGTAATGTTGTAAACAAGTGTAAGACTGTAAATACAAATTGGAGATTTTTAAACTTTTATTTTAAAGAGACTTTATGATCGACATAAATTGTTTTGAGTTGTTTGATGGATGAAGATTATAAATCATTGTGTTAACGCACAAACAAATAAATGTTTGCAACTTGCGATTCATGGATTCATATGAAATCTACGTATTTCGTATGAAACAATAGAATTATTTTGTATAAGAGTAAGGTTTTTTTATTTACATAATTAAATTACAAAGATTGATTTGGGATTGACAATTTTAAGATGAAAAATGGAAATACCCTGTATTGCAAATAAAAATCCTTAAGTTGACTGGTGCAATGAAGGTATGAAGAAATCTATAGGATGAATAAAAGACGAAGCTAAAGAAGATGCCATAATACCGATAACCTATAGATGATGAAAGTCTTATTGTTGCAGAAAACCTTGAAACTAGATTCACTTTTAGAATACATGAAAACAATTTTCTAATACACATGAAGTCTTAGAGGAATAAGGCTGATTCAGATAAGGTTAATTTCATTGAAATATTTAGCATTGACGCAAATGCAAATTTGAAATACGAAGTCAAAGACCAATTGCAAAATAGTTTTAATTATAGCCAAACTCGGTACTTAAAGGAATATGAATATTATGATTCATTCCATGATATGATCTTATTGACAATGCTGACCTATCTCAAGAACATTTCAAAACTAATTCCAAGAATAATATTTGTAAATAGTGACATGCTGTCATGTAGAAAACAAGTATCTTCAAATAATACAAAGTTTTGAATTCGGTTTTCACGTGATCACTGAAATATACATATAGGAATGGGAGAATTATTGTGAGTATTGTGTATGATTGATGATTGATAAATAGTTTGATTCCTTCTACTGCTAATCAACTGAGAGTTGGATCAACTTCTGCGCGTACTGTCCTGACCTATCTTAAGTTTCAAAATAGTTTTCAGGAACCAGTACAAAAGTGAAAAACAATCGCGAACCGTAGGTGACTGATAAAAATACCAATAAATTATTGACAGCGTACATTTCGACACAATCTACAAAGCCAGAATCACTGGATATTATTTGGAAACATAAAATCTTTTATGTTTTACTTGTCAAGTGAAATTACATATTAGAATTACATTACGAATTACGATTACATTCCTTACATTTAAAATTGGGCAAACTAGTTAAAAGTAATGGTGCCGCCCGAAATTTTACATTTTATCCTACTATCATTTCGCGAGAGTCTTCTTACCTAATTTAGAACGGGGAAGTGCACCGGTTACTCTTTGGATTCGGGAAGAGCCCGGCTTGTGCGAAGATCATAGAAGCAGGGACAACTCCATTTCAAGTTCTTGAATCTGCACAAACAAAAATGAAAAATATAGGTATCAGTTAGCAATTAAAATTAAAGTAAACCAAATCCTTTTCCTTCAGGAGGATACGTATTCTTACCCTTTCTGTCTTGTCACCATGCTCCTCATTGATACGCCTCAAGGTGCTCTCCAGCCTCGCCTTGAGTGCCATATTTTCCAGCGTTTCCAGCTGTCTCTCCTGGATTTCTCTCCGCCTTGATAGATCCTGGCATTCATCACGCAACACGCGAAGCTGCTCTTCGATGCTGCACTCTGTGTCAACGAAACCATTCAAAATTAGCATTCAAATTATAGCCTGGTGATTGATTGCAGTTGAGTTTTACACTTACTTTTAGCTAAGAGTTCTGAATCAACGGAATGCTCTGAATGAGAACCGCCTTTGACAGGAGACGGTTCAGCAGATGAGTTACTCGACGGTTCAAACATATCTCTGGAGAAGGACGTGATAAGGCCTGAACCACTGGGCTTTGGGTCCTTAGACTCGTTGTCGTGGATATTTGACATCGAGTCTGACATTCGGCTGATTCTGCTTTCATCACCATCTTCATCCAGAGACAACCTGCTTTCGAAATCCATGTCCCCTCCACCGTCACCTTCGTCTGAGTCACTCAGTGTGTCACCAAAAAGTTCTGCAAACAAACATGGTTTCCAGTTGAATCGCGAAATTTCCTAACTCAAAACTAAAATTTATTAAAATCTTACCAACGGTCATTCGACTTGTGCTTGGATTTTCATTCGTTTTGGAGCCTTGCATTAGCACATCTTTTCCGACTGTTCCATCCTTGTTTGTTATTGTCTTCTTCCTCGTCAATCACCTCCCAACTGACATGAGTAGCTTCATAGTCCGTTCGGAACAACCGTCGGACCTCCTTTTCTATTTCCGGCTGGTCTGAGTATTGTTTTTTCTTGAGTGTCCTTCGGAATCTCCTTTTCCTCACGTTCTTTAACGGTGGAGTAACACCATGCGGCCATAAATACTTTTTCTCTACTTTAACCATTCCATCTTTCTTCTTCAGGGGTTTTGGATCGTTATCTTCCGGTTCTGGCTCCTCAGTGCAGATTAACATTTGACAAACGTCAGCGGTTTTGTACACAGTTTTCTTATCGATGGTCTTGAAAGCTTCGATAACACATGGCATGTCGACAAGCTAAAAGGTAACAACAAAAAAATCTTTAATTAAACTGTCAACAGCAAATTTCCAAGTCGGTTCAACAAAGCGTTAGCTGACCTTTGCATGAAGGACAAAATGATCAAAGAACAGAGTCCCATGCCTCATGTCATTCTCCATCTTCAAAGATAACCTTTCTTTAAGGTTTGGAGCTCCTGGACGCAACGAATCCCTAAGGATTTTCGCCACCGCCTGTCAATTAAAAAGCAAAAACTCTCACCCTGTTCCAAACCAAGTTTGTTAATTGCTTCAAAATAATCATTTAATTACCACAGGAAGCCTCAGAATTATTTGACTTTCCAACTCCACCTGCCCGTCATCCTTATTTTGCTGGGCCTGAGCCCCAGACATTTTACCTCGACTAGTTAAAAGAAAATCAATCAAGTTTATAACCTCTAAGTAATGCCACTCTACTTGTTACAATATCTACTTAAGTTTTCTACAGAACAATTACAACATTTAACTATGAAATTAACTATTTACTTCACTTTAGAAGACATTTTCACAGAGACAGCAAAAAGAGTAAACAAATCGAAAAGTTTGTTGTGATAAAATCCAAAAATCAGCCGAGAAAATGCACCCGCTTTGACGCATTTGGCCCCATGCACTCAACAAAGCTTCATGCATGTGCTGAGAAAATAGCGTTTTGAGACAGCCAGTTAAGTTGTTGATTTTGATTATTTTTGCGTTTTTATTTGAAATTCTCAATAAAGTAATTAAAATGATTATACATTCTGGCGTTGATTGGTGTTTAGACACACCAGCAAGTTTAAAATGAACACAAAATAGCTTTAAAAAAATACTTTTAAATTAAGACTGTCAAGGCTCAAATTCCGTCGAATTTTCACTTTTTTGCAGGTTCTGCTTCTCTATCCTGATTGGAGGTGATGTATAAACAACGCATTTAGCTGGACCAGGCACCTCATCAGTCATCGGGTTGGTTGAGGTTGTTTTGGTGCTACATTTTGCCCGAGGGACGTAGACTGTATTCCCGGTTTGATGTCTGGAACTGGAAGAACTCTCCTTTTGCGTCTATTTTTTTATGAAAATGAAAGCGAAAATTATAAAAAAGTAATAAATGTTTTTTGATTTTCAACATTGAATATTTATTGTCTGAAAAAGACTCAAAAGCCTCATTAAATTTCTTACAAATCTAGCAAACGGGCTAGTAACTTCTAACTCATCGGTGCCTTCGTCAGTTAAATATTCGTGAAATCCGTCCATGTCTGTGGTGGCGTCTCGGACGCTTTTCACAACAGGTCCGTCCGGACGCTCCATAATTTCGTTGCGAACTAAACCGATCATTCTTCTCGAGAGGGGGGCATTTTGGCCGGATTGTTCCAGCGCAGGGACTTGTGGACGCCATGCAGGTTCTATTGTCAACAGTGGAGTTGATATTCTGAAAGGCCCGTACAACATGAGAACTGTTATCAGTACGGCGATCCCTAGTAAAAAGGGCTTCAGGATGAGGGGCGTGTTGGCGATAAAGTTGTTATAAAAACTGCCCAGTTTCGTGCCAACATAGTCAAGTGGGGAAAATATGAAGAAGCCTGCTGTGTTGGAAATGGCTGACATTGGGTTCACTTTCCAGAGTGGGTCGGTCATGGTAACGGTGTAGTGCTCTTGACATGGATCTTTGTCTGAAAATTTGAATTTTGTATAATTTAGAGAAGGAACTTTCAACATTTAATTATAAAAACTTGCTTACATTTAAATAAGCCCGTTTTGACAGAGTACCAAAACTGGTTGTACCATTCTAGATTTCCGTAGTCGCATTCTTTGGGAGGAAGTTCGTTGGATTGCACAAGGTGGGCGTGTATTTCCGCCTTTTTGTCCTGGAAACAAACAAAAAAGTTATAAATTAAGGAATTGTAGAAGACTTTGAGTTACTAATTGCTGGGGTGACGTGAGACTTACTTCGTAAAGACTGGAATAGCTCCATAGACAACTTAAAATGAATATAATTAAAAATCCGTAGAGCATTTGATTATGAACTGTGGGCGTGTAGTACGTTTTCACCATGAGTATCACGATAAGACAGCAGATAACCATTAAGGTGAGAAGAATAACAACAAACTGGAATCAAGTAAAAAAAGTTTTAGTTAAATCACGATAGACTAAATGTAAATCTAGTGGAAAACTGAATATGTAATTGTTTTGATTAGAAAGTTACCTTAAAACCATCAACCTTAGAACTGTTAAAACCCTGGAAAGGGTTAATATTTTCTAGAAAATCAAACCGGGAGGAGGTATGTTCCACAACGTGTATCAAATTTGACATAATTTCGTCAATTCTATACAAATACTGTTCAGACTCAGCTTGTGACGTAGCAAATTTGTTAGAGGGTTACATAATCGTCATATTTTAGCTCTGCTTGGAGATCAATCGTGATAGCCTCTCCGGGCCCGAAGAGGTGACTCTGAAAATTCCATTATTACTTCTTAATTACTCCGTTCCAATCTCATTTTATAGATTGCGATTGAAATTTGCAGGTGACTTACATGTACACGCATTTGCCTTAGCAGCGACTTTACTACTCTCTGTAGATACTGGAAAGACCTTCCACAACTGGCATCACATGTTTCTGACTTGGGGACAGGGATCTGCGCCAACTCCTGTGGTCGCTGAGCAACCATTCCAAACTGGCTCATTTTATTCTTCTGAACGGCTAGGTCGTAGCTACCCATATCTGAGAAGTCAATATAATCTTCTGCAGAAGCAACTGCTGGGGTTATCACAGTGTGGACAGATATAATCATCACTGCAACAGTTTTAAATAAAAGTTTAAAAATTATCTCACGAAAATTTTGAAGTTTCATTATTTCACGGTGCGAGCATACAAAATAAAAAATACAAATTAGATTGAAATGACACTATTGTGTTCTGGAAATGTTCGCATTTTATTGTTATTGATGCAAAAACATGTAACAATGGTAAAAAATAATATTTTTGAGATGATGTATTAATTGCCACATGTCGGTCGGTCTAGCAGCTTCTGATAAGATTTCCGTTTGGTTCCCATCAGCAGGCAGTTAGTATGTTCTACAGGGGGCGGCTCCGTCAAATGAGACTCAACGTCAGTCATCATTTCAGATATCATTGTAGACCTACGCATGATAAACGCTTTTAATTTGAATTTTTCTAACATTTAACTCGACTTTAAAATGGGAATTTGTGATAAACCTACTTTACAGAGTTCTCAGCCCACATCATTTGCAAATCAGCCATCACTAAATTTAACGAGTGCTGATTGTAATCCCATACAATTTCATTCTTATCTTCTTCAGGATAACTTGCAGTCATACAAAACCAGGGGGAAATCAACAGCCATACTGTACTGAGGCTTCTTCGGATTCTTTTCCAGATCTAACAACTCTCTAATAATTTCAGGTTCTTCCAAGCCTTGCCCTACTAAAATCAGCACAGCAGCAATGCACCGAATCTGGTGCCAAACAAAAGACTGCCCGACAATCACCAATTTGCACATGTTTAACGGACCGTTGTCATGTTGATCATCGTTTAAGATAATATCAGCCTTGATAAACTCTCCTTACTGTGGTTCTCTCACCATCGCCTTTACAAAGATTTTGAAAATCATGCTCTCCTGGTAAATAATTCGCAGCAATTTGCATTTTCTACGAAAACAACATAAAAGAACAAATTTAACCAAGGATCTATCACAAATATACGGATAAATATGACTTTCATGAACCTACCCCTAAGTCCAAATCCCCCCGGGGAAAGAAATACTTGTAAGTTCTCCGGTTACAATCAAATCTCGCTGAAAAATCTGCCCTCACTGGGGCCCAACATAACATTCTAATTTGCTTCGGCAGCACGCGGTTCAGCATGTCACAGTAATCTAAAGTCTCTCGCCCGTTAACAACTTTGCTTCTTACAGTTAACGAAATTACCTACGAAACAAAAAAGACAATCAAATTTAACTAAACTGCCAACCGCCTAAGTCCCTAACTGAGAACACACGCACCTGCTGAAATGCGGAAACGCCTTTGTCTGTTCTACCACACCGATGATAATTGGACTTTGTCCGATCTTCGATCAATCTCGTGACAGTTAACGCTTTAAACAGATAAGCTTCTATTGTCTCATTAGTGTCTTCTTGACAAGCGAACCCTTGGTAGTCCCAGCCCAGGTATAAAAACTTAAGTGCAATGTGCCTTGTGTCATGCCTTTGTCCAAAGTTTACAAAATTATCAAAAACGCTCGCACCGTGAAAAAGCAAAATATTATTGAACTACTTCAAATTTAAATTTACTCACAAAGAAAAGTCGAAGGGCCGAGCTTTCTTGGCCTTCCTAGCATACTGAACATCATTCTGAGGTACTTCCCCTTCTCCAGTCCGTTTCCTAGACAA
>JAAXOA010003230.1:0-11813 GCA_036561885.1 Salina celebensis
CCAGGTATTCAATAATTATGCTTCATAAAATCTCATGCCGTAAATCCCGAAGCAGTAAACTGACAGTAGCCCAGTTTTCGTTTTTATTGCGAAATGTTTGCCTTTTATAGTTAAAATACGGGATTTGGAACTGCTTTCTAATGACTACTATTAAGGCTCCATTTATGGCATAGTTTTTTTTTTCTTTCAGCTGTCAAAATCAGTATTCATTAATTACTTGCAAACGGTTCTGTTTAGTTTATACCTACATATTCTTATAGTAGCACCCTGAGATGACAACCAGGCAAATCCAATTGTACGCAATCTAGTTGACTAGCATTTCTGCTTGGTGTTCGTTTCTGATGATAAAAGTAGCCGTACTATAAGAAAAACAGTTTTGTGGTTCACGAGCAAGCATTGGACAGTATAATATCTCTATTACAAGTTTTATGTTCGCTCTATTTAAATGTGCACATGATTTCAGGACCATAAATCTATGTTGAATTAGTCCCCCAGTGCTTCATACAGGTGCTCACTAGAAAATAGACGTTCTCATGAAAAGATTCATACAACAAACAATGTGACACCGCAATTTCACACAACATATTGTGTTTGAGACTAAAAATACGTCTTTTTCTTAAATTTTTATAGGTGGACCGTGAAAGCAGCCTGGTTTGCGTAACAGTACTCTGTTGACAAAAGACATTATTGACTTTATGACGTATTGTACAAACTGAAACCGGGTGGCTTACGACATTTTCCCGTCACGTTGTCGCTGAATCGTAATCAGTACTTTACGGAAAACAAGCGATCATGCTAGATTTAAACAAAATCTACGTAACGACCGTTAGACTAAATATCTTGTCAAGCACAGCCTCGTGAAAATATCTACCCACAATGATGACTACTACAACCAAACAAAATCTAATTGCCAACATGGAACACAGAACGAAGAGACTGATCCAGCAAAAGCATCAAAAGCTGAACGCATCTTTGCGTAGGCAAAAAAATTGCAAGTTTCCCCAATTGGGAGAATTATCATCAAATAGCAGTCCTTCATCGACGAATTCAACAAGACAGAGACTTTCTACAAATGACAAGCTAACGGCAAAGGAGGAAGATGAGACACTTTATATGCCGTACAGGTGGCCAAGCCGCATAGGGACTTCTGCTGACCACAGAATGACAAACAACAATAGAATACAAACACAATGGCGGACAGTAACAGTTATCCTAGTGTCTCTAATTCTATGTTTAGTTCAATTAACTGTAGTCAACTGTCTCCCGGACCCAGCACCCACACCAATCCGAGTGTCACATTCTTATACAAAAACAGTTAGCAATACAATCCCGACTTCAACAACATCCCGATCAACTACCCAAATAACCTCCTTCCTCCCATCAGATGCTATCCCATCACCGTCCACACCGAGTCGTCTGCAAAATCATAACATTTTTGCGAAAGCCAAGAGCACGACCGGTAGTAGTAATGACGATGGAGATGGAGGTAGCATAGTTTATGGGACTTATAAGCCTAAACTTATATCGCATGATAGCTTTACGGCTAATGATACAAATATTAAAATCAATGCAAATGAACAACCCATTTCTAGAAGACTAGCGTCTACAAAAAGTCATACAAGCAGGAAAGACTTTACGACAACAACAACAGCTTCAATTGATCGACCATTTTATACAAAACTAACAACAAACGATGCAGTGGCTTCGCCGAGTTATTACAAGCGAAACAAAGGCTCTTCGTCGAAGAAGAAAAAGAAGAAGCATTCTACGAAATCATCTTTCTTCAAAGGATCGTCCAAAGTAAAAGGTTCAAAAGAGAAGGACTCCAGTACTAGTACAAGTCTGGAAGGCGATGATGATGATAATGAGTACCCATTTATGCCTGCCACTACTGAGAAGGCTTATCAACCGCCTAAATTAAGTCTGGAGCCGTTTTTTAACTTTCTTACAAGCCTGGCTTCGGCATCTCGAGAAGTTATACTGAGCAAAGAGCAGCATCAGAGTCCCAATGAAAACGACGAAATGCCTGGAGGCAAGTACTCTCCAAGCTATGAAACCATAAATCATTCGATAAGAGAAAGTGCCAAAAAATCTAAAAAGTCTCAAAAAGGTTTGAGCAAAAGTAAGAAGAAGAGTAAGGGACACAAAGGAAGTAAAAAGGGCAACAAGGGTAGCAAGTATGAATCCCATCGGTTGAGAAGCGCTGAAAGTATTGAAGAAGATGAAGACACGGATCAAAGTTCCGAGGGAGGTATGCCTATACAATTACCGAGCACTATGATGGATTACCCTGAGGTTGAAAAAGATGTACTGGATATGGCTGAAAATGACGGAGTATCTAACACTGGAGGATTGCATATTCTGGATGTACTAAGAACCCCAATAATGCCAGAATATGAGCCAGCGCAGTCGTCTGTAAATGAAAAGATGTACTGGATATGGCTGAAAATGACGGAGTATCTAACACTGGAGGATTGCATATTCTGGATGTACTAAGAACCCCAATAATGCCAGAATATGAGCCAGCGCAGTCGTCTGTAAACGGCGAATCTTTGATTGGAACTGATTATCGGGAAAGTTTCAGTGGTGGTGGGACTAAAAGTGATATTAGTGAGGCTTCAAGTAGCTCGTCTAATTCGTCAAACTCGGTGGGTAATCCTCCGTCGGGAAGAGCAAACGGGAATAAAAGTCAAGGCTATGTAGCATTTGACAGTGGATCTGCGAGTAATGCGAGCAGCACTATGAAATCAAAACAGCAAAGGAAAAAACAAAGAAGCGAACTGGATCCTATGGATATGTTTAATATACAAGATGGAAGTAAGGATTTAAATGCTGCAGGTAGTATAAGTCATGCCCAGGTTGTTGCGAGCCCATTCAGTGTGCAGCACAATACAGATGGGAGCTTCCAACCATCCAAGTTCAATTCTTTTCCTAGCAAACGGGGTGGGGAATGAGAAAGGAATGTCATTTACATCATCAGGTCCCCAACATTCTCCAGCTATGACGGGTCTCGGTGGAAAAAGCGCGGAAACTAATGCGTTTGGGCAACCTCACCCGAACGGAAAAAATGATATGGTATCAAAATACCCCACTACTTTTGTATATCAGCCGAATTCTCAGCCCGCACAGCAACCACCTGGTGCTCCACCTTTTATGGGTCAAGGTCCTCCTGGATTCCCTCCAAACAATGGAGTCATGTATGGGAAGCAGTTGCCGCCGTCTAGTCGTCCTCCGTTCAAACTCCGCCCGAATCTGCACAGCTATTATGACTCTGGTTACCACAATTACGCAGGAGGTATCGAGCCTCAGGAAGCTAGTGAAATGATGGGAGTTAGACAACCTTTTGGTCCTCCACATTTTAGACCTCCGCACGCATTTAATGGTCCACATCCTTTAGCACCACCGCCAGCTCGTCAACCTAACGGATATGGAAATCGACCTGGTTTCATGATGCCACAACGTGGAAGCCACTATGTAGGCCATACACTTAACTCAGTGCTATCATCTAAAGAACCCATTAGTAAACCCTACGATTACCAAAGTGAGTTTACGGGGAATGGTAATAGTGAAAGTCCGTCAGGTAGCAATGCCGATGTAAGTGGTTCAGATTCAACTGGAAGTGCGTCAGATAACAACGAGCAATTTGCAGTCAGCGACCCCGACGACATAGCAGCAGCAGAAAATAGTGAAAATAAAAAAGTAGGAATTATGGATTCCTTTGACGTTTTCTACAAAGAATACAAAATTTTAGCATGGGTTGCTATATTCTTTTGTACAGTCAATGGCATTTTTGTCACTTTTGGTGTACCTTTATATCAACAATCCTCCAACAGAGGTTGTGCAGGCTAGACAAATGTTTCCGTGGCTGGACATGCTAAAAAATCCACAGATTACGAGATTCTTGACGGGATTAAAAAGTAGTTCTCCAACAACAGGAAATCGGACAAGGAAAAAAGACGAACCTGTTGATGATGATTTAGATGCGTACGGATTCATGAAACCGTATGGAAATGGTTTTGGGGGAAAGTCAGGACGACAAAGGAGGAAACAGGCGAAAACTCAACGAGACAGAGATAGATTTACTCAAAGAACCAACAAAATCAGCAGACTAAACGCAAGTGTCAATAACACTACTAGCACTGCTAGTTCTACNGCTAGTTCTACCTTAAAACAGTAAAATATAAGACAATGAACTAATCCTGGTATCCAAATTCAGGGAAGTGTTATTGTCACAAGTTTACTTTAATTATACTGACTCCTAATCAGAAAGAAAAGTGACATAGTTTTGGTTATTTTTAACATTTTGAGGTGTCACTTGTTTCCAGTTTTAAAAGTGAAAGATTTATCTTTAAGACAGTAGTGGGAGGGCCCCTTCAACCACGAGCTTTCTATTATTAGATACATTAAGATGTTCTGTTGTGCTTTCGTATATTCAGAATTTATGTATTTTTTGAAATTTTCCTACTTCAAATGAATTCTTGAATGTGATTGAAATCCCTGTGCTTAACTTATGAACCAAATAAAATATGTGCGTAGCTTATTGTCAATATGAGTAAATAAAATAGATCTGCGTCCACTTTTGCAAAGGATGACTACTTGGAAGACTTTATAATATTTAAGATATGTATTTGTATAGAATACCATAATATTTCAGACCCCTGTCATAATACAATACATACATAGCGTACAATTATTTATGTAACTAATTCAGCAATATTGTAATAATTTTGTACATTTATAATACTATTGTGTAGCAAGCATATTGTAGAAAATTGTATGATGCATCAGAAAACTGAATTAAATACACCATTGTGAGTGATTCTAAAAGTATATTATTTTCTTATTTTCGTATTGGATTAAAAAATCGAAAACAAAATAAAGTAATAAATATCGAATATAAAATTTAGTAACTAATGTATGTGCAAAACGTAATTAGATAGAAGATGATATGATAACCTAGATGAGCAAGTTACATCTGTCTTACATACTATGCACAATCTTTTGCATGCAATGTACACTGTAAATGCCTGTTTGCATAAGGAATATTGAATTTTACTCGTAAAAACATGAGCTAGCTGGCATAATTCCAAGCTTTTTCTCTCATGGGATCTATTTTCTCTTAATATTGAATGGAAACTAAATCCTGTACTGATTACGGCATATTGTGATGCTCCCAGGATGTAAATTTGGGTAATGTTATATGTACGGATAAACTCACCTGACTATCAAAGGCAGATGGTAAGAGGAAATGAAAATTAAAAGCTGCACAATAAGCAAATAATCAAATTCGCTAGGTGAATAAATCATTTTTCCTATTTAAAAATGTCAAAAGAGCTTCTTCCGGTTTGGATGCATGCATCTAAGTTATTGGAATGTGTTGAGCCGTGTGATATTATTGAAATTAGATATGACAAAGCGAAGCCGCCCGTTGCTCATTTCGTGTTAAACATAAAAAACGGTTGGTGTGTGAACGTGATCAGAGCAGTTGATACAAGCAATAACCTTATTATAAGTGGCCGGGATAAAGAGGATAGTGAAGAAGGTTGCATATTTGAAGGATTCAAGGATGCTGTAGATTTGCACAGCCTTGCAGGTCGGAACTTGTGTAGGATCAATAATCTCGATGACATTGCAAAATCCCACAACCTACAACCTAGAAGTAGAAAAGATGCCCTTCAAATTGCACGAGCTGGACTGGCCGAGGGAGCGGTAATAGCAACAATAAAAAGTAATATCCCAGGAGATCCTTCCAGTGGTGAGGATATTTCAAAACAGTTTTGCCTCCATTGGAAATATAGCGGAGCAGCCAGTGAAGGAGACTTTGAGGGGTCACAAATTTCTCGACAAGGTACAAACAAGCTGGAAAATACATGCATAAAAGTTTCAAATAATTTTATAATTTCTGAATAATTTAATTTCATAGACGATCGCTGTCTGCGGTTTAGTCCTTGTACTGCTGGCAGCTGTGGTTGCGACTACATTGAGTTTGTAAAGAAACTATCTTTGTTACCGTTATGTATGTTGTTAAATAAATTTTAAAAAACAAAATTTTAAGACATTTGAAGTAGTGATTTCCTAAACAAGAATTCACCTGTGACGCGAGTAAATTAAGCTCTCATAAGCTCTTATTTCAATTCATTGATGACGTTCACATATTTACGGTATGACTCATGGAGTGCCTGTCACAATGGGAGAAAGTATGATACATAAACCATTACTCATTGTGTTTTTTTTTCTTGTAAAATGCTAAAGTACGTTCTGCCAACTAGTACGCATTTGCCCTAAACACAAGCGTCTACTTCAACAATTTTACAGTTAAAAATGCTATTTTTAACTACTTTCACTCAAGATTTTGAGATATTTTTTGCGAGGTTTGCAAATACATGTATAAATGAAGTGAGTATTTTGTGTAGAAAAGAACTTGTATTGATCTGCAACCTATACTGACACACAGAAGCTTCCAGAGCGAGGTAGAGCTTTCTCCCCTGGCAAACTCACAGATCCAAATGTTGGGTTGGAAGCTCTAGTGATGAAAACAGATCCGAGAAAAGGTGGTGCCTTAAATTGGCCAAGGACAACTATGTTACCGTCTCCCATAAAAAAATCAAGCTATCCACTTGCATCGTTAATGTTCCTTCCAATGATGTTATACATATTTCCATGCTTCGCATTCATGATATGTGAACAATGCAAAAAATATACAATAGTGAATCTCTGGCTGTGTAGAATTGTAATTTATTGCAGCTTCTTTTAGCAAAACGACAAGAGATATGAAACCTACATGACACCATTGGAGATAGTAATAGAATATCATTCTCCAGCGCTACTATCTATCTATATACAATATATCCTTGTTTGTCATTATATCACGTAGATTTCTAACTAAGAATAGTTTTATGTAAACGCTACGTCATTCCACCTCGGATAGACTCGCAAATTCGTCCGCGAATTCGTAGTACCATGGCGAGCTTTCCTCTTGACTCACGGTTTGACTCATAGTAACGGGGAAAAGACGAGAAAAATACGTTCACGGGAAGTTCCGAAGCGTCAAGCGTATCTGAGTAAAGCAGTTTTCACCAACTTTCTCCAGCGACTGAGAGAAAGCGATGTTTTTATAGTGTGCCTGATGGTCCAAGAACGCAGTTTGAGCTCACCTTCCTGAAGACCAACACAATTGGCATCGTTAGTCTCTTTGTTTCTTTTTACATAGTTGGTGTTTATGCAAAATTTGTCAAAATTATTAAGTCAAAAATATCTTCCGTACAAATTTTATGTTGCTCAAACTCAACAATTCGGCCAGTCTTCAAAATTGTAAAGTTAAACAATTTGATTTGTTATCAATTTGTGACATTTATCAAAATCTATTGGTAGTACACAATCCAAATTAAAAAATAGTTTGACTAAGTGTTTGAAATTCAAATTGAGATTTCATTTTGATTCGGACTCGTTAGCCTAAATTTGATCCACAGTAAGCAAAACATATTTTGTAAAACTTCTTCTCACGTCTTCCTAATTCTGTCACAGCATCTATTTCTCTATTCAAATTTTCCGTTTTCAAAACAATTTTCTTCTTTGATAAAAACTCCGAAACAAACAAATATTTTAGAGTACAGTATTAATAATTTTAGAAGTGTCAGTTGGACTTATTTTTACGTTTGACAAAATAAGTTTTTTGCGAGTACAGTATTCAACTTTGACCACTCTCAATATGCAATAATAGTTAAGAAGATTTCCAAACTCTCACTTTCTGAAACTTTTTGGTTGTGAAAAAACAATTGGCAAGTACACGTTTAGTTTGAAAATAACCACAAAAGCAATTTTCAATAAAGTTTTTGACACACATTCCATATCCACTTGCACGACCATAGGAGTTCGCAATGGAGAGGGCGCTTTTGGTTCACGTGTTTTCATTAACTATCAACGGTTACAGCGTCTGTAGTAGAAGTCTATGAGGTAAGTATCCATCCATTCATGACAATTACGATCGGGTAAAACTTAATTTTGAGTACTATGATATATTTAAAACGATATAAAG
The DNA here is from genome assembly GCA_036561885.1 of Salina celebensis. Taxonomy (NCBI): domain Eukaryota; kingdom Metazoa; phylum Arthropoda; class Collembola; order Entomobryomorpha; family Paronellidae; genus Salina; species Salina celebensis. The sequence goes on from JAAXOA010003230.1 coordinate 8,036, forward strand.
AAACACCAGGCACAAAACGCAGGCGGTCATTACGTAGCAGTACATGAAGATATGGATACCACCTTGAACGCGTCGACTGGAGTCGCTTGGAATGACCTATCCGTTGATATAATTCTAATGTGCCTGAAAGCATCTGCTCCAAAAGCATCCACAAGGACGTTTTGATGATGGAGGGGGGCATACTTTGACTGATGAAGGAATACCGATCGTTTCATCAGATCTGTTTTTAACATCAAACAAGTATTGAGCAGCCCTAATGAAAGAAGACCATCTCTGCTTCCGTTCCTTTCATCGCCTCCTCTGAGCTCAGATCATCAAAAGCCAGCCTTCATCCAGAACAGCAGCACAAGTGCAAGGGCTAGTAAAAAAAGTAATAATTCGTCCTGGAAAAAGTACATTCCGTCATCTACATTTCAGCGTAGTTTTTAAACACTGTTGCCATCTTCTACAGTTCATCCGTCTTTCAAGCTTCATAACTTTTAGTCGCAACTTTCATTTCCTCCTTTCTCCTCATGAGTAGGCAGCCTTAGCAATCCAATGAGCAGTAGTCATTTTTGCACCCATACAGTCTTCTTCTTTCACTATCGTCGCCACAACTTTCACCGTTCATTGGAACAAAAAGAAAAACAGCTAAAGTATCCAGATTTTAGCATGTAAGTAACTTTTATTTTAATTTCCATGAAACCATAATATGATCTGCAGCAGTCTTGATTAATTTTCCTTGGATTGTGTCATTTGCTAGCTCTTGCTACCAACATCATCACAACTGGACCTGCAGCTCGTCCCTTGTTCCTTCCTGTGTACACCCATTTTTCAGCAACTTTTGTTTCACTCCACATCTATGTCGTCAGTCCACTGTTGTTAGTAAAAGCATCAATTCTTCCAATATGAGAACGTCTTCCGTCAAATACACGTCAAGATTAGAGGCAAACAATATATTTTAATAAACTGATAATTGGCTCTTGCTCACAGTGCTTCCCCACCACAATTTTTATTCCATTTCCATAACCTCAGTTATCTTCCTTTTATCCACCTTATCTGTTAGAATGTCCCTTTTTTCATTTCCTTCTTCCATAATTGACTCGTAGCTTGAAAAAAAATATAAAAAATCAAATAAAACAAATAAAAAAATATACTGTTGATGTTGTAAAAGTAGTTTGTGAGATTAGGTTAGTCAGCAAAACTCCCATTTCTCCCCTGTTGTTTGAGTGTTACGCAAAGGCATGTGGAATGGCCAGGCTAAAAAGAGAAACTACCGATTGCGACTTTCTCCTTGTCGAGAAAGCAACTCCGGAATCAGTTGTTTCCAAAAGCCTTGATTGTTGAAGTTTGTTGTTTTAAATAATAACTGGTGAATCGCACAATATTCTAATACTACTACTATACTACAAAACTATAACTGCTAGGAAAGGCCAATCTACTACATCTAAGCTTAGATGTGTGAGGTATGTGAGTGAATGTATGGAAGTAATATTAGCAAAATAAGAGCTGTAATGCGCACAGTTTATTTCTAAAGTAAGAAGGGTTTTAGGAGTTAATTGGGTTTCTACAAAGTGGCAATTCGTTCTATTTCCGGTTCAGTTCTCTTCTCTTAGTTCTTCTGACTTTGTTGGTAAAAGTCACTTTTTCATATATTTTTTCCATTACTACTGGCATGCTTTCAGTTTTTTGCCTCTTCCAAAATTTAATATTAGAGTAGACAAAGCTGTAAAACCGCACAAAACTTATTCCAACTGTTCAGTTCTTTGGTGTTTCTTTTTTCATATATTTAGTTGCCTCTTCTGTGGACGAATCTTTTAGTAAATTTTGTCACCATGAATTGTTCAGTTTCATCACTTTGGTTGAGTTCTATCAACACTCGGTTGTTCTTTAACCTTGTTGAGTTCACGCTGAACAATTTCATAGCACAACTAGTACGGAAGCGCACAGACTTTGCGCACAATACTTTACTTTTAAGACGTTGTAAATAGATTACACTATATTTTTATGCCTTAAACAATGAATCAGAAGAAAACAAAATAATAATTATTTTTTTGGAAAACACTACTAATATAATTATTAACAGTTAGGTGTATAATTTTAAGACTATCAAAATTCTTACAACGACTTTAGTTTCAGGTCTAATCTTTACTAATGGGTTTCCTAAAGGGACTGATTCACAACACTACTAATATAATTCTTAACAGTTAGGTGTATAATTTTAAGACTATCAAAATTCTTACAACGACTTTAGTTTCAGGTCTAATCTTTACTAATGGGTTTCCTAAAGGGACTGATTCACAAGTCATTTTGTGTTTTGTTCTATTAAAAATCTCCATAAAATTCATGTCAGACGGGAATGGTAATAGAGTACTCAACACAAAAATAACACAACAATGAAATTAATATCAAAAGGAAATCTGGTTTAAACCCAATTTTATTTTGTTCCAGAATAGTCAGACTAACAAAAGCTGATTCAGAGATAACAAAAAAAGGCAGATAAGAGAAAGAAATGCTCGGGAAAGGTTTTGGATTGACACTAACCAATGTTACACGTATAAAATAGATGCAACCTTTGATAGTGTCAAACATTAAATGCAGATGTAGGTCTGAATTAGTTCGCGTGGTTTGGAAACTAACATTAAGGGAAGAACAGATGACAAAATTGATGATGGATTTTCCATGGAATGAGATTATTGAATTTTGTAAACGGCTCGGCTTGTACAAAAAAGGTATAGCCTTTCCAAACCGCACGAAACCTCCTGTACAAAAAATATCTTATTCATACTGTCGTAAACCACCAAGCTCAAAAAGATGTGAACAAAGTAAATATAAAAATGTTCCCATTGTCCTCTTGTTAGTTTTTCATTTTTGTAATTTTTATCCACTTATCCGAATACTTAACTGATAAAACTTATAATATGATCTCAGGTATTTTCATTCAGGTCTGTTCTCATATATTTTCCAGTTTACTCAAAAAAGCGTTTTGCAAAACTCAACTAATATAAAACATAATTAGTTTAAATTCCCAAAGTGTTTTACTTGTTCTGCGGGTTGTTCGATTTTAAGCAAAAATATAGATTATAATTTGTCCCAAACATGTTATCATTTTGAGAACAAAAAAATTAACTGTAGAATTTACTGTGTTGCTGATTCTGATAAGTGCAAAACGTTACGTTTCATCTGCTCATAGTATGTCGCTCATTCAAAAATTTTATAGAGAGAAAACCGTCGCGAAATTAGGTTAAAAGGTCCAATACATTAATTAAGTTAATTCTGAAAATTGCACTAAAAAGACAAGATTTTCTTGTACCCAATGGAAAGTCGCAATAAGAAAGAATTTCTTTACTATTGCACGAGAAATGTGATTGATTATTTTATGCAAGAAATTTAAACTGGGATGACATATGAAAGAAAATGTTGTCTTTTTGGTAAATGCAGCAAAAAGTAATAATAAATAGGATTAATTAACGGTTTGTGACGTTCCTGTGATAATTTTATAGTTGCCGACGTGTACAACCAAATCACCTCATAGTTAGGATAAGATATTGTTAAAATTGTATTTTTTAAAGAGTAGGATAATTGATTGATAATATCAGGCATATCAGATCTTCCGATTCATCCGTTTCGTTTTTATGCGTCTGCAAATTAATCTTAAGTTACCTTGAGTTTTCGGAACAAAATTGGTCAGAATGTTTTTTTGTTAGCTACCAAGAAAATCAATGCTTTCTTAGGGGCTACATTGATTTTCCAACTAATCGGTAGTTTGAAATTTCATAGGTTTTCACAATTGGGTCTT
>JAAXOA010003231.1:0-11812 GCA_036561885.1 Salina celebensis
ATAGATGGCTGTGGCTCAGCCATAAACAGCCCGGCCATAATCGGCTTTGTGCCAGCCATGGATGGCTGGTTGGCGTGCACACATACTAATACTATAGTAATGATCTACAACAGTGTTATGTTGAAGGGTTTATGCCCTTAGTAATGTGTTTGGTTCCTTCTTTTTGCTCACGTTTTAGCAATAAATTATTAAGGCTATCTATATTACAGATGTATATGTAATGATGAGAAGTATAAAACTATGCGCAAAATTGGGCTTCCAGGTCTTTTATGCGAATGAATGCTGTCCTTATGTATTCGGTATATTGGCTCTAAACATGATTCTATGATATTATTTTTTGTCGCTCAGCAAATTTAGGTTTAACCTTCTTATGTTTACGTTAACCTTAACAGTGATTCAATTTCTATATTCTGATAATATAGGTTTTCCTGTTTAAAACAGATTCATCCATGATTTCCATTTCCTGCCTGAAACAAGTTCTTTCAATTGTCAATAGTTTTCTGAGTAAGTCTTCGGAAGTACTCTGACCCTTCTGCATTTGTTAGATTGTTTGTACCTTAGTCCACTTTCAAATGTTATATTATTCTATCTTTCAACAAGAGTCGCCAATTCTTAGATATGAATACGACGAGTAACGTGAACTTCGTAAGCGTTACGGAGTAAACTCTATGGCCAACCTTCATGTAGTTGCTCTGATCTTCTCTCACTTTTTACTTTAGACCATCAAACATCAGCTTTCCATTTGCCAGGTAAAAAACTGCACGTAAATATAGGAAAAGCAGCACATTCATCAATATCACCGTCTAGAGCACCATGTTTTTGCTTTATGTAATATATAATACATACGTACAACGTACAGGTGATCAAAGTATACAATCATAGATAAAATATAATATAATTATCGGCAGTAATGTCCGATATTGAGTTAAAACTGGAATGACATACGCCACTGTTATTCTAGATCCTGAGCTTAGATCATAATATTATCATCATTACTAAGCTTAACTTACTAGCTATGGCATCGATGAGTTTGTCAAGCACATCAGTTTGGTGTCGAGCGAAATCATTTCAATAATCTTACAAATAGTTGTTTAAACTCAGTTTTGTAATAATGTGCTTGAATATTATGTGTATCTGAGATTTCTGCATGTTTTTCGATTGTAAATAGAATATAATAGTATCACTGATGTCTCCGGATCCGAAGGGATTTACATCTATTTCTACGTTAGGCTATTACTTAGATTTTATAATAGAGGTTGGTACAAAGCCCATTTCCAGCGTACCACGTAAACCGGGGAAAAGACCATGTAGGCAGGTACACATAGTAGTAGAACGGGAAATTATGCGCTTGTTCGTTACACACAGGAAACAATTTCATGACATCCTATTTATTGGCAGTTTTCATAAAATCTGCTTTTCGGATATGATGTTTGCTCCGACTACCAAGAAAACATGAAACTCTAATGGAAACAGAACTAACAAGCTGAACCATATTACGTTGAATTCTGTTCTGTTGCCTTTGTCTATTGGAATTAATTAGTCCTGGAATTCATATTTTTGTAAGCAGCGGAAAAGCAACAATTGAATTCAGTACATCATCAGCATTTACCTGAAGTTATCTTTTTGAGTTAATAATCAACCACTTCTAATTTGAAAATACTCGTTTGGAATTGGATTTGGACAGATTATAATTTTCATTCGATTGGCAATTGTCTAGGTTTGGAATAACCAGTAGTAACAACAGTAACAAGTAGTATTCACTTTATTGGAAAAAGTGCTCCCGCTACTTAATAAAAAAACCTCGTATCAAAAGGCTTTAAAATGTTCCATAAGGACGCTATTTCCCATTTAAAGCGTAGACTTGCGAGAAAGAGTGATCGCGACAGAGATATTTTGTATGCTCTACACAGAACTGTGCAGCGTAGTTTATACCGATGCTAAAAGTAAAATGCATGGTGGAGAGAGCTTACGAAAGTCCATATCAAAAAAGTGTAACCAACCTTTTTGCTGTCTCAACGAGCGCGATGAAGCCATTTGTAAACACATAATGGTATGACACAAATTATATGTGCGCAACATTTTTTAAATCGTAATGACGAATGTTCCTATGAGTTACCGTATTGACAACCAGCACGGCTGTATTTTTCTATGCCACGATAGCATGAAGGTGAAGTTCAATATTGCAAGTGCAATATCTTAATAAGAATACTCATTATTTTTCAAATCTCTGGTCATTCATTCAGACCAGAGTAGCTTCTAATCACTAATTTCCGAAAATGTGCAATCATGTTTTTGCTAATGAAACCACATATAACATTACTGTCACATGGTCGATGATTTTCCGTAGCGTTACTTTTAAGATGTGTTGACAAAATGCACATAATATGAACATTTTGCGGCTAAATTATATGTAAGATTTTGATGTCAGGTAAATTCTGACTGCAACTTTTAAAAAATCAAATGCGACAAGAACCATCATTGGTTATAGTTATGAGGAATTCGCCGGTTTAGAAGGGACATCAATGCCATTGATACTATTTTTATGCGTAGATTCTGTTATTTTATTTGCAGTAAAACCAAGGAATCGGAAATGATATAAACATTTTTCCCAAAACATAACGTTAATTGCCAGATCTCTGACAGACGACCACCAAAAAATTGAAATTTCTAGCAAATGAATACAATTAATAAAAAGAAATTTCAGAAAAAAAATCTATTTTTGATAGATAGAGAGAGCCTTGAAGTCGGGATTTTTGCATCCTTGCATATTATATGGCCTCAGAATATCATAATGATCTTAAAGTACTTCTAATTCCAGGGATCCTTTGGGTAATGCTCACGTTAAATAGTTATTACAACATTGATCATTGCATTCAAATACATGATTGGATTGGAATTTGCGTGAGCAAATTCTCATTTGAAGTCATACAGTGAGCAGTGACGCAGCAGGAAATCTGTAAAATTGTCTAAAACGATTTCTCAAGTCATTCGATTCGGAGTTATATTTTTTGGATTTCTTCCCGGCCTAAAGGCAAAAGGTTTTCCGTATTTGAGCAGAAATTTAGCGTATTGCTGCTGCCAATATGCAGTAACCCTAGAGCATCTAAAGAATTCAGTAAATAAACAGATTCGATTGAAAACAGCCAGTGAGGGCGACTCCTCACCAGGCTTGTAGACGACTGACTGCTACAACGAAAGTATTACACAAGACTACTTGAATAGCAATACTTTTCCCTAAGCACACCTTCATCCTTAGCCAGACCACGAACACCCTTATAATCCAACTTGTGAGCTGCGTGGTCTTGCGAACGGCACGGAGGAATAGCACAAGAAAGTATATTGGGTTGGAGTAGTTGGAAGGTTGAAAGGCAAAAGGAAAACTAAAGTAAAAGTATTGACAATAAGTGTAAGGTATCTTTTTAATATTGGTGTAGTTGTCGTGACTACGCAAAGCTGAAATAAAAGTGTATTTTATATCACTTCCAAACTTTTCCTTGGCCATCTAAACTTTCATTATTCACGGTTAATGTATACTGCGGCCATATAAGAAACAGCGAACCTCTCCTCCTACAACTCAGATAGAAACTTGCTCTCTATTTCCACTTATCGTATGTTGAGCTCCTTTGAAGCTTGCATTATTTGCTCAAAAGCAACTGAGTGTTCGCTGCATGGTAAATAGCAACATTCCTTCTTTATGATTTTAGGACAGATCCTTTTGGTGTCTCACAGAGTTGTCCCATGGCTTTAATAATAATAATATTTCTTTATTGTCACAAAATGGCTCCCACATAATTGCGGCATGTACTGCCATGGACATTGAAAAAGAGGAAACGGCCGATTTGACCAAAATAAGTAATGAGACATGAGCATTATACAATAAATAAAAATAGTACAGATATCATTTTCAATAGTAGTACATATGTCACAACAATTCAGAGTTAAAAACTAATAATATTAATATTAATTTTCTAACAAGTGAATTCCATCAAGAAAATCATCATTTTCGACTTCGTCATAATATAACAGATTATTAGTTTGTTCTGTAAGTAAGTAAGACATACAAGCATTTTTGAATGTGTGTAGGGATTTCATACTAGTTTTTACATAATTTGGAAGTTTGTACCATACTCGCACTGCAGAATATTTAAAAGAAGCAGCTCCCCAAGTTGTTTTGGGTTTGCACTCTGGCACAAGATACGTGTGATGTCTCGTCGTCTGTGTTGAAGCTACAGAGAAGTTAAGATAATTGTGATAAAAGTCACCTTGTTTACAAGCAAGTGATTTGTATAAGAAACATAAAACATTGTATTGATAAAGGTATTTAGATGATAACCATTGTAGTTTGTTACAAATGTCACTGGATACTGGGTCGTATTTTCTTTTACACACAACAAATCTAGCAGCACTACGGATGATTCTGTCTACACATTTGATAACATTTCTTGAGAGTTTACCAGACCAAACTATGTTACAGTAGTTTAGGTGGGGCCATATGTAGGCATTTACCAATCTTAATTTGTTTTCTTCAGATAACACAAATTTCAGCGGATAGAGTTTACTCAGAGCACTATAACATTTACGATTAAGATTATCTACTTGAGCCTGCCAGGACATTGTGCTGTCCAAAGTAACACCAAGTATTCTAAGCGTGTGTACGCGTTCTAGTTCCAAGTTATTCATGTGTATAGAGATATTTTTCAGGTAAGTTTGATCTTTAGGTTTGGATACAATCAGATATTTACATTTTTTGGTGTTAAGAGTGATTCTATTGTTAGAAAGCCAGCTTGAGATGTTAGTTAGATCGTGTTCTAAGAAATCGACTGTTTGTTTGATATCATTAACGTTACCGGATATAACAATATTTGCATCATCTGCGTACATGTAAATTTTACTGTGTTCAATAACACTTGGTAAATCACTGGTCATAATGTTGAATGTTTACATCAGATGGTGTGGCGGAGTCGAAGGTAGGGAAGTATTAACAAGGCGGCTAGATAACAGTAGATAGATCGTGTTCTAAGTTATCGATTGTTTGTTTGATCGCATTAAAGTTACGAGATATAACAATATTTGCATCATCGGCGTACATGTAAATTTTACTGTGTTCAATAACACTTGGTAAATCACTGGTCATAATATTGAATTGGCTCGCAGATAAACAACTTCCTTGGACGAGTCCAAGTTCAGTGAATTGGACAGACGAAGGTTCATGTTTGCCCTTATCATTTACATATGTGACAAACTGGCTTCTATCATTCAGTAGAGAGTTAAAAATATTAGATTTGATGTTGTACCAAGACATTTTTTCAGCTACAATGCTTTTGTCTGTTTTGTCAAAAGCTTTTTGGTAATCTAAAGAAACTATTATACAAAACTTATTATCATCCAGTTGTTCGTATATATAATCAGTCAATGCTACTAGCGCATGTTCAGTTCCAAGCTTTTTCCTAAAGCCAAATTGCTCTTTACAAATAATATTATTGCTTTCAAGAAATGAGTCAAGTTGTATAAAAATAGACTTTTCAAAAAGTTTTGTAAAATGTGCTTGTATGGCTATGGGGCGTGTATCGTTAGGAGATAATGGTTCTTTTACTTTAGGTACAGGAACTACCCGAGAAACTTTAAGTTGTGTAGGAAAGGTCTCTGACTCAATATACTGATTAAATAAATCACATAAAGCACCACAGAAAATGACGGAATTCATACACATATCTATCATGAACGCACTAATACCTACTGGATCAGTAGCTTTTGCTTTGTTGTTTTTGGTTTTATTCCAGATTTGTCTGATAGTAGAAGGAGAAATTGCTTTAGGCTTGAAAATTTCATTTAAATTAGGAACATTAGTAGGTTTTGTGATACAGAGTGTGTTGTTGCCTGTCTTTGCTTTTTTACATATGCCAACATAAAAGTCGTTTATCATATCAGCATCCATGTCAAGCTTACACCCATGCCTATCCACTTTGAAAGCGTTATTATATTTTTTCCAAAAGTTTCCATCTACTGCAGAAGGGGACTGCAGGTACTTCTTTGTGTCAGCACGAACAGAATATTTTATGCGCTTTTTGAGCACCCGCAATTCTGCCGCGGTGTCAGCAAGCTTATGCTTAGTATAAAATTTATACAAAGATTTGTTCTGCTTTAGAAGCGCCTTAGTGGCAGAGGAAACAAAGGTTACTTTCTTTTTCACCTTGACCCGCTTCGCAAAAATGGGAGCATGAATGTTAAAACAATCAATGAGTGCTTCAATGAAGGACGAAGTTGTATGAGGCACTAAAAAGTGTTCTCTAAGCGATTGATAGAAGAGTTCAAGATTGATTTTTTTAAAGTTACGCGTGTAGATAGTATTAAAGACCTTTGACTTTTTAAAATTCATACTTAAGACGCATTCTGTGATCAGATGGTCGGCTAGACCTCCATTGTAAACATTACTTCTTACGTTATCTTTGTTCGTAAAAATCAGATCAAGAATATTGTTGCCCCGAGTAGGTATTGAAATTAATTGATGAATATTTAAATTATTGCAGAAAATAGAAATTGGATTTGCATACCGCTGTCTGAGATTAAAATCTCCTAATACGAAAAAGTTCACACCAAATGCATTCAGATTTGTAAAGAGTTCATACAAGTATTCATAGTCTATATTAAGTTGTGTAGAGGAATAATCAGGGTGTCGATACACACACACTATAATGATTTTTTCTTTCATATCAAGTGAAACTTTTATCGAGAGTATTTCAATATTAGAATTTACAGGAATATCAAGATTGATTTCGTTATACTTGTAACAGTCTTTAAGAAAAATCCCTACACCTCTATCTCTGCTGCTCATTTTATCTTTTCTAATAAAAACATAATTACTCAAAGGTAAAAGAGAGGTACTTGGTTTCAAGAGAGTTTCCGTTGTGCAAAATACATCATATGAGTGACATTTGTTGGATAAAATTGTTTTTAGGATGAGAAATTTATTTCTTACTGAATTAACGTTGACGTGTCCTAGTTTAAGTTCACGAGATCTGTTGACTGCTGATGTCCTTGTTGGGTCACTGGACAGGGTTGTGGAGGCACAACGGTTTGTACAGATGGCTGAGGTTGATGGAGTGGCTGAGATGGTTGCTGCTGCTGAGGTGGAGCCCTTGGTTGTGTTTGCGCCATTGGATTTGGCTGCATCACGGTCATATTGAATCCTGGGGATGACATGACTCTTGGTGGATATCCTCCGTCCGTTCTTCCTTTCTTTGAGGAAGCGCTTCTTAAGTTGCCACGGTTGATAAAGGCTGGATCTGGGCTGCGATGTCGCACTCGTCCTCTTCCGTTTTTTGAATGTTGTTGGTAGGTATATGAGGGTTTTTCAGTTCTTGGTTGTCGGGTAGTGTGAACAAGGTTTCATTTTGAACCGTGAAAATATCACCGTTAGCAGTAGTTAGCTGGCGTTGTTTGAAGTTCATGTTGCATTGCATATCCATACTTTCAAGCTCCGCTTTTTTCTTATGAAGAATTGCGTTCTCAACGCGTACATTTTTCGGGAGGTCAGATTTGATGCAGATTTCACTTGGAAATAAGTCTTTCATGTCAAAAACGATATTTCTGTCACTTTGCTTTACAAACGATACACGCACGGGTCTGACGGAGGAGGTGGAGAATCTTCCTGTTCTGTGCACAATATCGGGAACGATATTCAGTTTTGTATGCGTTTTGATTAGATTGCATATAATGTTGTGGATGTCTTGCTGATTTTCTTCCTCGTTGTCCATTATTCCGTAGAAGATGAGGTTCTTGGAGTACAACGCAATCCATAGGTCATCTATGACTTGATCTTGCTGCATTGATTTATGTTTCAGCATAGCGTTTTGTTTCTCCAAGTCGTCCAAACGCTTGTTTTGTGATGAAAACGAAGTCTTGATGAGGGTTTCAAGGGAGTCAATTTTATCCAGTTTTCGGTTGAAAATGGCAAATTGTTCAGCTATGAAATTTCCTGTTTCACTTGTTGGGTGAGGGGTGATGGGCGGTGTTGCTATAGCCTCCTCCATTTGCATGGTCTCAGGTTGCCCACATATATTTAAGTTATTTGGTCGTACGGTTGTATTAATGTTTGTTGGCTGAACATTAATGTCGTCAGGTTTATAGGAATTCTGCACACGGTGGGAACTAGGTTCCATTCCCGAACTTTTTGGAGGTGTACGTATTGTCATAACTTATAATAGAAATGTCACAAGTATATTTGCATGTAAAAAAAAAGAATAACGAACAAAAAACAAGTTTTATGTAAAGTGACTAGCTGAAGCTGAAGACAGGGAGCAGAGTATGTGTGCTCTCCTTGAAGTCAGAAAAGCAAGTGAAGTCAGAAAAGCAAGTGAAGTCAGAAAAGCAAGCAAAATATACGTCTCTCACCGCTACGGCCCAGTTCCGTTCATTGANCAAAATATACGTCTCTCACCGCTACGGCCCAGTTCCGTTCATTGAGCTTGAAAGTTTCGTAGAAAAAACAGGTGGTTTCACTGGAAAAATGAGCAGTAATCAGGAACTACGAGTCTCCGTAAGTTCAAATTTGTTATGATGGATATTTGTTTGTAATTTGTAGTTTTGGCGCATTATGAACCAAATATAGTATAACTGCCAGCTGTTTGCAATTTTTTGTGTGTACACATATGTGTTCAGGATACTTTTTCTGGTGTCAGTAAGACGGTTATTTGGAGGCTACGAAATTGGTCTGCTTCGAAGGAAGTGCATGTGACTGGGTCAACGTGTGACGTGAATTTAGTCACAGAGCCATACGTGGTTATTGAGGTTCGTTACGGGCTCAGCTGGAAGAACCAAAAGCACATGGATGGAGACTCGCAAAAAATCACTAGGTACTTAGCGTTGACGGTTGAGCCTGTGGAACATTTACCCGTAAACAACAACCTGCTTAAAGTTCAGCTGTCCTTAAATATGAATACAGGTTGCAAACACCCTTCAATGGTAAAGCTTGGAAATTAATGCTGCAACTGCAAAACTGTTCATTTTTTCAATATGTGAACATTATTTTTTGTTCTAGTTTGAAGCCTGTGTGAGCTTGGGTCATTCAGAACGCAAGAAGATTACTGTCTTCGAAACCATTTTACCGGATGGAACTTGGACTGTAGGCCACAACGGGGCACATTATAAATTAAGAGGTTCCACAAAAAGCCTGGAAGGAAATGATCTGTGTCTGAAAATCACTACCACTGTTGTCAGTTCAAAAACAAACTACTATTGAATGAATTACTCATTATGTGAAGTAGATTTTTGAAATCGTTTACTAAATTCTAAATACGAAACTGTTGAATAAATGGTAACCAATCACAACGAGATTACTAGATATATTTGTATCAATCCTGAGCTTTTATACGATTTCATTGGTTCTATGATTTCACGAAGCTACAGTTCTCATAATGTCATTTTTTAACGCTCTACTCACTTAAGACGAGGTCCAAATAATAAAAGAGATAATTATCCAAAATTGAACTTTTGCCATTGTCTGATTCCTACCTAAACTGGTCACACATGGATGTATTTAAATTTCTGTTCCCGCAATCATATGATATCATTATCATACCTTTGCCCTCCTTCACTGTTAACTGTGTCAATAAACACCGAAGTTCTGGTACCGTCACAAACCAAGCTCGTACCATATAAAAAAATAACTGATCACAGATCCAAGTGGGTATTGCTTGTAACGGCCAAGGCTTCTCTCCTGCGTTGATGGTCCCTGACAGCCTGGATTTCCCACCGCTGACAGATAAATTGACACGCATTGGAAAGGAGATGATATTATATTGCAGGGGGTGTTCTTTGCAAATATCATCCCCACAAACGTTAAATTCCCAGAGCTGTGTAGTCCAGAGGACAAAAATAAAATTATAAATTACTTCAAGGAGTTTCCGGAAGGAAATTTTGAAAGTTCATCAAGTTTTTTTAAAAATCGTTTGTTTGTTGTGTGTCAAATTTGTTCAGACCCCAGAAACCAGCAATTCCAGTCAGATAAAATCTTGCAAAATTGTATCCAGCCATTATTATGATCCAATTATTTGAAACACAGTTTCATTTATCTTACAACAAACATGAAGGCTCCTGAAATGAAAGCCTCAGGGGATGAAATTTAGTGAAGGTTGTTTGACTGAAAATTAACAAATCAGATATCTCTTGACTGAGTACATTACTAAATTGCCTACCTGGGTAGCATTATTTTTGTTTTTGTGGCTAAATTTTTGTAATCATCAACTGTGGCAAGTTTCGAATTTGTTAATCTGCTTATATTTAGTACCTTGCTTATGTATATATTATTAATCAAACTATCCTAAGCAGGCCTGTAGGATCTTCTCTATCCATGAATAAAAGGCCAGCTCAACGACATTTTGTTATAAAATACAAAACGGTTGTAACAGGGCCACGCAGTTGTATGTAATTAAAACCAACTTGTGAGTTTTTTTCTGGTTCAGTTCAGGTTCACATTCACTTGTAAACTTGTGCATAACCTTCTTGTGCTGATCACTCCTTTTTTTCTGGATATCTTTGCACATGGAACAGAATGCGTAGGAGAAAAACAAAGTGTGCTCAACCGAAGAGATGCTGAGAGAAAAGAACGAGAAGATCCAGATGACACGTGTAAAGACAACTTGTTAATCATCATCAGACTTGGTTTATGCTGTGTTGTGAGTTCTTCGCATTTTGAACAAAATCTATACAGTTAAACCTCTCTATACCGTACTGCCCTTTAACGGTCCATCGCTTTAACGGTCGGGTTGTGTGTGGATTTAATATGCACCTTTTCCGTGTTAAACTTGTTTCTATAACGTACTGCTCTATAAAGGTCAAGCGCTATAACGGTCGCATAATTGGTGGCCAATCATCCGTTTACATATGCTTATAATGGTCATTTGTACAAAATTCTTCACAAGTACACTAGTTTTCGAGGTTTACAAGGCGACATGTTCGTTTGTGTACTTTTAAATATTCAAAGGCATACAAAGGATCGAAATTTGCCCATACCGGTAAAAAGGCAAACTCATAGCATGAGTTAGAGGAAATAGAGTTGATTTGTACTACAAGGTAAAGGTGATGCTTCGTTTTGCTGAAGTTTTTAAGTTACAAGGCTTTGATTGGCACCTGCAGTGCTCTGTTCATTATTTCTCTTGTACTGCATGTAATAAAGCATGAATAATTAATAATTAAGATAGTTACTTACACGTTATCATGTAGGGAAGTTTGCACTTCTTGAATTCTTTGTTCTTGAATTGAAGTTCTTGAATGAGTTACTCAAATTCCTAATTGCTACTTTAATTATGCCAGAAATGTCAGTGTTCAATGGTCTGCTTTTTATCCGAGAATAGCTGCAGGCCTATCAGTAGTGCGTTCTATGACGGTCTTGACTGTTACTGGTACAACGGTCGCAACCGTTATAGGTATAACGTACCATTTCTATAACGGTCTTTCCGCATGCCGCCGATCGATGACCGTTATAGAGAGGTTGGACTGTATTTTTATGCATAATATTATATATATGGTTTTCAACATTTCGTCATATTCTAATATTTGTTCCTTTTTCAGGTTCCTGCATTTTAAACAGGTTCTTTTCACCAGCTTAACTGTTCAGGAGGATTTTTGCACTTAACATGGCTACAAATTCAGCAGTTCGCGATTCGAACAATAAGGAGGAGGAAGAATGTCTTAAATACCTAATTGGTACCGTATTCTCATTGGAAGAGTAAATAATTTTCGTTTCATCCCTAGTTTTGGCAAAGGAAAAGCTGAAATATTATGTATCATAAACTTAAGCGTTGTCGAAACGATC
>JAAXOA010003232.1:0-11812 GCA_036561885.1 Salina celebensis
ATATAGATAATCACCGAGACGACCTTCATTTAAGTCAGCTGTCTTATAATGCCAGCCATTTTCTAGCGGATACCTCCAAACACTCCCTTCTGGACTCCTCCAAAGAGCCACCTCTGTTATTCGTTCGTTATATACTTTGTCCTTTTGCAGTCTTAAGTATCGAAAATCACCCGTAGCTCCTTTAGCCAAATCCGAGGATTTCGTGTTTTCAAAACTCTGCCTGACCAATTGAATACTGGACACGCTTTTAGTAACATCCGTCGTCCAGCTTGGAACCAACCAAACGTATTTGCCACAAAACCCTGCATTTATGTCTGGATTCAATCCGGACACTTCTAACAAACAATCATCTGGGCGGCTGATGGAGTCGGCTGTATAAACTACCTGAATATCTTGAAGCATAAGCTTTACTTTGTACGTCATTTGTATCGGTACATCTTTCATCTCGTAAGGAGATGAGGACAGATTATCCGTACAAAAATTCATTCCTGGTACACTGAATGTTAACCGATATAGTTTGAATTCAGAATGAGGGCCAATTTTGTATGAATCCGTCTTAGTTGTTTCCAACATAAATTCCAATTTCTTTTAAGTCACTTTCTCATAGTACGGTTTAACGTCTGACGTAGTGCTACATTGCATGGTTATTTTCAGGATTTCAATTTGAAGTCCAATTTTGAGTTGATTCGTGGTGTCTAAAACGGGATACACTGATGGGATGAAAACGCGTATATGTGCATACAATAAATTATTTATATCAAAAGACAGATCTAACTTGTCATTGATTCCTGTATGGTTTTTCCCACGTCCGTATAGCTACACGAGACGGCCATTTTTGTTCAATTTGTATTTCAATCGACTAAACGCATGTTAACCTCTTGTTTGTATCGATAGCCGAAAATCAGGTACCTGCATACAAAATATAGCTCTTCCAGACTCTGAGAGGTACTGGATCTATCTGGATATCTAAAGCCAATAATATAAAACGGGTCCTAGGTTCTCCAATAGTGCGGTAGGCTTTCAAAATGAAAAAAAGTCACAAGCTAAGACAATATACTGTCATCCTTTTATAATTCACTTGTGAAGTAATGCGGCTCGACATGGATGCTCCGACATTGAATATTCTTACGCCAAGCACTTCTGCAAGCAAACAATGGCTGAATATTATGGATAGGCGTCATAAAAATAATGCTGGTATATAGTGAAAATGAACTGTTATGAACTGATTGACTTTCGGAGATCTTAATTAACTTTCTTTCGTAGAGATGCACAAATAAGTCTGAAGCAGAACACACATTAAATTATTGGGCAATAAAAACAACTGAGTTTATTAATTAAAACAATTGGAATTACTTCTCCTTAAAAATGATAAATTAAAGTCAATGCCCTGGCTGACCACCACCTCTTATCTCTTTCAAGGCTAGAGAACGACAAGATAAAAATACACCAAGAACTCCTCTTTTACTTTGCTAAAGCACAAAATCCGCGGCTAATCCTCGAGGTGGTGGCCAGCCCTTTGTTTGAGATAAAAAGAAATGTTAAGCTGATACAGTAAATTTACAAAGAAACTCTCTGGGCTCGCTCGGCCGATGACCCAGATTGTAAACAAAAGAAAATACAGAAAATGCAGCAGGCAATTCAAGTCCTGGTGCAGGTAAAAAAAACTCTATGACAAAAGTAGTGAGATGTACAATCTCCTAAACGTTACAACGAAACTCATAAAAATGCTATTCGCTGCTGCAGCACCTCCCGTTCCAAACAATGGCATTTGCAAAATTGCAAAGAAACGCTACTTTTTGAAATACTTTTACAGCAGCGGGAAGTTATGTATTAAAATTAGAGTAAGCTTTGATCATACGGGAGGTATACTGGTACATTTTATTATGTATGATACGTTAGATGACGATGTGACAAGATGTTTTCAAGAGTTAAATTAAAATTCATATAGGATGGTTGATATTCCGTACCAATAGAGACAAAAGGAAAGCAAAGTTCTCTCACATTTTGATACAAGCAGCTTACAGTCGCCAAATGAAACACTTGAGGCCTTAGAATGGACCTGATTATCGGCTAATAGAACACTTCAGAATTTAAAGGCTTATAAATGGTTGAACCCTTTTCTGCGGTTATCGACGCAGTCGGAGAATGGCCCATAATCCTGAATTACGAGTGTTGTCAATGTTAAGAATCAGTTCCCAAGCGTACTTTCCCTTAAACGTGATAGTTTTGTGTAACTCATGCGAACACGAACAAAAACATTGATAACATTGAATTTTATTGACATTAACATTGAATTACAAACATAGGGACAGACGATAGACCTATTCTCAGATAGCATAGGCTGACCGCAATGCTCAATAAAGGAACTGATACGAGCATATTTGATAACAGCACAATTTCCTGATAGCAGACAGCGTGGTATTGAAACTTTCTATGCACAATAAACAGCGATTTATTAACCTGACTGATCTAAATGTTGTAGATTATAAAAGATTTTATTTTAACTGATGAAATGATGATGAAACTTGAGTTAGGTTGAAACAAATTTGGAAACAAACAAATCCTTGAGTTGTTGGAATTGTAATATTGATTGGCATTTAGCATACGAAACAACGCACAGAGAAAACCAAACAAGACGCAATGCTCGTATCAGGCACTTAATTCATCCAGTTGTTTTAAAGTTTGTGAGACATGACTAATTTTTTCGTACGATCGAAAAATAGAAATAAAATGGAAATAATAAGATTTTCTTTCTCGTTACACACCTTTGTATTTAAAAAGCATTATGTGCGCCTGGTTGCGATAACTACGAACATAGTATTTCCGCTCCAGTTCCACTCTATCTCTATTACGATCATTTGGTTAACTAAATTCGTTACGTTGTTCGTGAAGAAAGATTTGACTATTAGGCTCTTTGAGCCATACCTTTAACATGACTTATCAATGAATGCAAAATAAACATTGGACTTAATATATAGTTGTAATCTGTAAGTGCGAGACATTCAATTAATCAATGTCACAACATTGGTTGTAATAACATTTAAAAATTATTGATCGATTACGGATGTTCAAAATCCAATGGTTACGTACTGTCGCAGTTTGTTTGTTTTCTTATGTACCCGTTACTTGTTGATATCCATGATGAAAAATTTGGTCGAACAGCAAAATTAACGCTTTGCTAAACGGTTGTCGTTGCATATGTTAGCATAATGGATTTTGAGTGTATCAATAAAACGCCAATTTCATCGTCCGTCAATTACGAATATGGTAATGGATTCTGTGTATAAAAAGAATCCGTTGGATAGTATGGTAAATTCATACTTGTGAAGGCCTCATTGAAGAAGTTTTTGTTTACGAAACTCTTTTTTTTTTACTTATTTTTCATACAAATATTCATGACTTATAATGTAGATTGTAACAATCGGTTTGTTTTGTTTGTGGGGTGACTTGTGTTTTTTTTGGCTTCCTTATGAAGGTACAAAATGAGACATTTTGAATCAAGTTTGCATATAATTTAAATAATTGGTCAGAGTTTATGTTTATGGTTGAGCGATGCTACGATGAACGGACAGACGAACAGGCAGACAACAACGAGAATTTCATAAAGATGCTTTCTCTATTTCATAAACTGACTTTAATTCTGCATGTTTGCCTTAACTGTAAGTATGAGAGTGTCGCAGATATATTAAAACGGTAATTGACGCCAAAATTGGTAATTGTGGAAAACAGAAAACATTAATATCGTTTATCCGCTTTTACTGATAAATGGAAGAATGGAACGCTAATAAGAAATCCAGGATGACGTTTCATGTTTACGCACCATCCCCAACGTCGTGAAGCAAGCCATAAGCATTCACAGATAATACTTCAAATTGGGTGCGAACGGCTATAGTACCTATGAAATAAAATCTGTTCATATTAAGTAATTTCTCAAAACGTGATCAGGATGTTCAAATACCATCTATTTGAATCGTGCAAACGCCACTTTCGTATCTTCCAAGAATAACTCCCACTTTTCTGTCGTTTTCGGGATCGACTCTACCCCTACAAATGTACATGGGTTGCACTGTGTCTGGGTCAAAACCACCAACCACAAATTTTGTAGTAGCGAGAATTCCTTCCTTTGGGACCCAGCTTACAACACCTCGCGGATAACTAAGGAACTAAATAAGATTTAACAGATTGATGAATGGTCGGGATTAAAAGAAACTTCAGATAGTATCAATTAAACAGATTACCTCCACTGCATTCCTTAGGAACTCATATGTTTGTCCTCGGAACGAAAAAAAAGCGTATCCTGCTCTAGGGCCAGCAGGAAAGTATTTACCAGGAACAATTGCAATATTTGCACTGCTCGAATCATTCACGGTAACTCTTGCCCGGCAAACGTACATTAGATTTGTGGCGTACGACAAGCGGGGCTCATCTCCTGCAGGTTCTAAATCTCCTATTGACGCAGTACTGCCAGAGAATCCATTCAATGTCTGTCGACGCAGATTTGCAATGCAGCACCTTAATGGCAACAAGAAAAAAGAGAAAGAGAAATTGCCCTTCCATTTTTAATTACTTACAGCAATGAAGTTATGTTCGAAAAAATTCTAGTGTAAGAGAATATTCATGAATGGTACAAACATATTATGGCACCTTCCCTTATATACCAAGTTAACAAATCAAGCTTAAAGAAAATTATTTGTGCAACAGTATTTAATCGAGTTTAGATAGCAGAGTCGTAGATTAAAGCGAATAATCAGTAGTGCATTTGGCCTCATTTTTTAAAACAAGCTTGTCTGTCGGAATCAATAAATAATGATTGAAGGCTGGGGACTGATTAATTAGGTTTTGAGAACTTTTATCTGTGACTGCTTTCATATCAAACGTCCCTCATTTGAATACGCGCAGCTTGACGAGCCGAATTATCAATTTCTTACGTATTCATGATTTTTAAACTTTTCAAACTATCAATAGGACAAATACTTCAGACTTTAGAAACCCCGCAGCGAGGAAAATAAGTAGGCAACGGAGAAACATCGTGTGGAATGGTTAACAAAAGGTAAAAACCGACTTAAGGTACTATTGCTAGTAACAATAAGTAAGTCATCATTCATTCATTTATTAATCATTCCTAACCATTTAACTTGTATGTGGTAATGCCCAATGAAGGTTAACAAATGATTACAGATTACAAATGATATAATGTTGACCTTTGGATGTCAATATTTCTCTCCAATGACGAAAGTTGGCCCATGTCAAAGGACATCTTCATAAAATAAGTGGGGTCATCTGTATATGGCGTCCCTTGATTCAAATACGACTGCACAGCACCACATGTTCATACAATGCGTGGGGTCCTCCGTATATGACGCCCCTTGAATAAATAAACAGCGCCGCATCTTGACACAATATTAAGGGGAATATTACGTCCTTTTAATCAAATACGAGAGCACAGCACGGCATCTTCATATATACGCTGCATCTAAACTTTTGTAACAAATACATGATTTGGTACCAATGACAAGAATTATGCGGAGAAGAATTAAGAGTTACCGTTACAACGTTCAAAGAGCCATTGCAACTTCGAAAAATTTGCCCTTGAAAATTTTAAGTCGATTGGTGCAAAATTTTAGTTTGAGTGCGTCCAAAAGCATATAATGTCAAAACCGATTTAATGAGCTTTAAACTAGTGAACAGGATAGATTAGTTTTATTATAGTGCTTACACTGAAACAGTTTTCAGTAACCTTTCACATAAATTAAATTTTTGGCACATAAATTAAAAAACTGACAAGGATATATTCTAAAATTCATTTTAAAAAAGTCCATTATACTAGTCGAGTCGTAAACATTCAAACATGATTAGTAAAATATTCATTTAGGTAATTTCAAAGAAAATCGTAAGCATCAGGAATATGTTCCTAATAATTAACATCACTTGAATTGCTCCATACGAGCTCAAAGCAACTGATTATTTAAATTTCGGTTTTTACATATGCAAGTGTCAAATTCGTCTTTCAAAATGAAACAGTAACTGTACCTCTTACTTTGAAAACTGGTAATTTGTATAGCCTGAATGCATGTTATAGAAAGCGGAGCCATGTGCTACATACCCGACCTAGTCGTATTTAGTTTGCGGACCTGCAAGTTCTCAGTACCAGCAAAACTTAGTAGGACAATTCCCGAAATTGTGTTTGCCTCCCGAAATATTTACGATTACTAAAAATGTGTGGTTTCAAATTGGCAGTTGGATGCATGCATTCAACGTCAAGTAAACCAACAGGACGAACTAGTTAATATTAAATGTAATCCTGTATACTCATTATAAGAGAAAACTCAATAATATTTATACGAGTTCATTGAATAGGCGCTTACACATATTCGTGGTAAAATAATGATATACATCCACATCCTACTGTTTGAAAGGATAAAATCATAAAAGCATTGATTAAACAATGTTCTTAATTTGTTAAGCTAGCACCGCTAATCTTTTATTAGCCGCATAACATCGTGTTCTTCTGCATAAAATCCTGAAACTATTTCGTAAATGTTGTTTTCCATATCCCCCAGCCTCCAGGACTTCACCTAACAGGTTCAAAGTTAGCACTTCAAAGTCAGTTTTGTGTGTGGCTTCCCCGCCCGCTAAAAAACAAAACTTGTATGGTCCATGTGAAACTCTGAGTACATAACCCGTAAAAATGCTTTATCAATTTATGTCGTCGTGAGTCGGTCAGCTTCCCAGTGATTAGTAATGGAATATTTTTATGTATTTGCACTAATCTACAAATATAAAGTGTTTTCCTGGTCCTTGTATCGAGCCCACCAATAAGTTTTTTGCTGTTGGCCCTGATGTATTCGATTTTCACCCAACTAACGCGTCCTCTTGGGTAAGTTAACACCTAAAAATTGCCAAAAACATAAATCTGCGAATCAATTCTCCGATTGACCTACCTCTGTAACGTTTCTTGCCATAAATAAACCGGTACAACAGAATACCGAAGTAGCGTAAGCAAGCTAAAATGCATACAAACACGAACGGTAAGCACTTATCATAATGAAATGTAAGGTCATGGTAAAGACACTCAATCTTAATTGTAATTCATTTCCATACTGGTACATTTCACATACCAATGATAGATTTATACAACAAAACTACGAATGTAGTGATATATTACATATAATTTAACTACCAACTACATTTGTATATAAACTGAAACAGGAAAAAATATCTTGGCTTGCAAAGATATTTCTACGTCATCATAGCCTCAACTTGACTTGACCATGATTTTCAACTTTAGCTTTATCCTGCTTGCTTTCCGAATAAAAAGTTCCATAAATATAACCCGCGTGCAAATATTAGTTGTTGTAAACAAAACAGTGACAGTACGGTGACGTTTGTAGTTGTTGTTGATAAAAGCGATTCTCCGTCTTTGAATGGAATATAGCCTTTGAAAGTGCCCGAACTTGCGTAAACCATGATAAACTCTCATAACGGCAAGGTCTTCATTTCCAGGGTCGGTTCGGGTTGGTCCGTTGGATGGAAGCTTATTGCTTTGACGTCAAAATCTCCTTTGCTTAATTGCCAGTTGATGCGAAGGTCTTGGGTTTTGTTAATTATAGAACAGTAACTGAGGCAACGTCTCCAAAGGATTTGGTTTAATGTCTGTGGTACTGCATGTGCCTGATTTCTTGCAAATCGTCACATTAAACATACAATGCGGTAAAAAATAAATCTAAATTCTAAGTTGACAATTAAAATTCCACTCTAGCTTATTCTGTATCTGTATCAAACATTGTATTTATGTTCACTTGAATTTATCCTTTTGTGGTAATCCTATTCTTTTGACGTCGAAAAATCCACTTTAATTAATGTCCAGATGATGCGATGATTGGGTTTGGTTTCGGTTAATTAGAGGACGGCGGTGGTAGGATAAAACATCCAAAGGATGTGGATAGCACTGGAGGTCCTGTGTGACTCCCATCAAAACATTTAAAGTCTTGCTGACAATTAACATTCCGTTCTAGCTTTATCTTGTTTTATAGTGTAATAAAATGTTCCGTAAATACCTTGTATTTGAAAATCACGTTGCCCAGAAATTCTTAGTTGAAATTATTACAATTTTCCATTGTTAATAAGCAAGAAAAAAAATTGAGGTCGCAAATCAAACATGAAAAATGCTAGTACCATTACGATGAGATTGTGCATAAATAAGTATAAGCGGAAAAAGTATAACTATGAAAAAGTATAAGCGTAAAAAGTATAACGCGAAAAAGGTCGTGGGCCTTAATTAGTATAATATGTCAAAAAGTCTAACGCGTAATTAGCATAATATATGAAAATCTATAACTTAAATGAAATCCACACTGAAGTCAAGGTTTTCACTTCAGTCTGAAACTTGTGTTACACGCGACTAGAAGTGACAAAAAAATTGGCTGAACACATTTCTGTTACGTTTGAACTGACACAAAAGGGTCGAAAGAAACTTGTAGACAAGGAGAATAATTGTTACACACTTACTTAATAATTAGACGCTTTAAAAGAAAAAAAACCAATAAAATATATATTTTGTGAATTATACCACTTTTTTGTTTCTCGTATTATACTATTTACGTGTTATACCTTTTCGGGTATTATACTTTCTGCGCTTTATACCTTTTCGATGTTTATACTTTTTCATTTATACTTTTTACGCGTTATACTTTTTAAAGTTATACTTATTTATGTAATACCTTACGATGACAGTGAAGAGCGAAACAAACTCTGTAGAAAAAGTTACATGTATTTGTATCAATCCATTGCGTGACGCTCTCTTACATAGAAACAAAAACTAGCATAGCAAAGCACAATAATAACAAACTAAATTTTACAAACATAACAGCGGCGTCGAAGTACAGGGGCGACGGACGGTCAGACACGTACAATTTCATGAAGCATCTTACGCTACTTAATAATTCAACACCTTGGTAAGCGTACTTTCCAGTGAGATCTTCGTAAACTTTTCCTGGAATCAGTACGTTCAGGGTAACACCGTCCTCCGTTATTTGATGTGGGTATCGTCCAACAAAAAGGGTCCGATTGTTTTGCTAGTTTTTGGTGTAGTTTCCCATGCCGGATACAGCTAAATCTCCAATCGCTACTAAGCTTGCATTCAGCCACTGTACCCTG
Source organism: Salina celebensis (assembly GCA_036561885.1). Taxonomy (NCBI): domain Eukaryota; kingdom Metazoa; phylum Arthropoda; class Collembola; order Entomobryomorpha; family Paronellidae; genus Salina; species Salina celebensis. Next base: position 9,157 of record JAAXOA010003232.1, read on the forward strand.
GTTTCTTTAACTGGGTCATATACATGATTATGTTATGAGCTTGTGTGTCAATAGGCAAGATTATTGATACTGCCTAAGTAGTTTTCGTCCGTCCCAATCATATCGTCCTCATCTTTTCGTCCTTAATCACATTGTCCCGAAATCATTTCGTCCCTTTACAACCTAGTCCCGGTACCACTTCGTCCCAGCATCACTTTGTGCCCAAATCGTTTTGTCTCAGAAATTTTAGAAATGTCAATGGATGGGACGGGGTTTCCCAGCTAACCTATAGTACACAAGCCATTCAGCAATGATAAGCACTGGTGTTGCAAGTGCACAAGGGAGCCGCTAATGAAAAAGTGTCGCAGATGGATGGGACACGAAGACGTGGACTAGTATGGAGTAGTAAACACATGATAAGCCAAAAGCCTCTAACTCAATAATTTGCGCTGTAGTATTGTAAAATATAATATGATAAGTCATTTGCATTAGTACCGATCTGTTATGCACTCTTTGGATAAGCTCCCATACGCAAAGACAAAGACGCCGCCGATTCAAAATAATAGGTCACAAGAGCGTCTAGTTCAATAATGTGCGCTGAAATATTGCAAAAATTCATGATAAGCCATTTGCATAAGTACCGTTTTTCTGTACTCCTTCGATAACCTTCTAATTCTTCGAAGCCAGTCCACATTAACAGGCCACAGACATTAACCTAGCTGCGCACATTCCTGACCAATCAGAATTTTTCTTCTTAAAAAAACATATTTTTAGCCGGACCACCCTGAATTCGTTGAAAGTTGGCAGTTATTAATACACGTTTTTTCTTCGATTGACCATTGAAAAGCCGTCAACGAATTCTGGGTAGTCCAGCCAAAAAAAGTGTTTTTTTTTCGGGGGAACAGTTCTGATTGGCCAGGAATGACCGCAGCTAGGTTAATGTCTGGATCTGGCTTCGACTGTATGTATATAAAATTTACCATGCTTCTAATTTTAGGCACAAAATACCCACATTATTTATATATTACCCATAATTATTTTAATGTATTTATTATATTTGTTACTCGCAGTACCTTAATGCAAACCACAATTATAACTTTAGGACTTTAGTTGCTGCGACTTAACCAGACAAGGTATTCAACGCTAAACACGAATACATTTCGTTACAAAAACATTTTCTGGATTTACTTAAGCAACAGCAAATTTATAGTGTTTAAAACGACATTTGTGTAAAAGCTGGTTTTTGTGTCATGATCAAATCGAGCAGTTCCATAATAATACGTAATAGGCATAAGTGACTGGACAGTTTTTCGTAAATGTTTAAAGCTACTTGATTTCATGTTACGCTGACATACTATAATTGAGTTCTGCATTGTTCTGGATATGACATCACAGCTCATATTATAACAGGCAACTGCACGGGGCAATGTTAAACTTACAACTATGTAGACACACGCCTGTACCATACATAAACACAAATAAAGAGTAAGTTGTATTGAACCAGCACATGAAATTATTCCGTAGTTTCCTGCAATTAATATAGTAAAACCTACTGCCATCATGACACCCCCCATCCACCTTATAACCTCCCGTCCTGTTTCAGTTACAACCTGAAGTCGTTGGTATCTTCTCACAGCATCTTGAATGGAACATGTAGCGATCACACAAAGAATCCTTTTGGTTGACACCAACACAGCAATAGCTGATGTTGTAAATAGGAATAACGTTTGAGAAGTTTCCTTCACGGTGAAAATGGCGACAATGAGCCTTACAAAAAACTTCGCCTTGTAAGGAACTCCAAGTAGTAGTTTCTCTGACAGGCGGTAAAGTGAGTCGTATTTAACGATTGCCGTGATTGGGTACAAAAAGTTGACGAAAATAGCGGCAAGACTTATCACAAATATGGCTACACCGTGTAGGTCAGCCTCACGTAAGTATGTACCATTAGTATTCGGTTTCAGCTTTCTTTGCTGCTTGCAAACAGACCGTTCCAGATAAGCCATTTGGTTTAGATAATGGACTAACTCATTGCCATCACTAAGCAACAAAAGGTTGAGGAATATTGCAGTAAAAACTAGTCCACCAATTAGTATATTGACTGTAACGGCAAAGAAAGGAATGGTTGTATTCCCCTTTATGTAAGCACAAATTACGTACAAGCATCCTGATAAGGTTAACAACAACGGTACAAAGGTTAGGTAGCATCCTAACAACTGCTTGTGGGATTGTTTGACGAAGAACGCGTGAGTTTTCGGATCCAAGATTAGTTTGTGTGAGCTCCTAAAAATGGTTTTGAAAAAGAGCTTATTAAGGAAAACTGCACGCCACATGAGGGAACTATCCATGTTGAAGCATTAAAACATTCTGTTATAACTTGCCATGGTTTCGCCATTACTTCTATGGAACATAATGTTTAAGGGTGATATCAAATCGCGGTTTGAAACGGTAATAATCATAGTAACTGCTACGAAAAACTCGTAGTATTATAAATATAGAAAAAATATTAAATTCAAAGAAGAGAAATAGAGCTCGAGGATGTGACAATGAAAAAAGGCTAAAATATAGCACTCAGGTTTGCTAATTTATGTCAAAAAGCTAGTAAAGGCTACATGAGACTATGGTCATTTTGAGGCGTTACAAACGAAATTTTCAAACCCATATTTAACAGCTCATTATA
>JAAXOA010003233.1:0-11811 GCA_036561885.1 Salina celebensis
ATTAGTATGTGATAGAGGAGCAGCAAGTTGTAGCGCATGCTTTTAATCTTACGGAGAAAGTCTCGCCACTGATGGTGGATGGAAACGTGAGACTTGTAAAGGAACTGAACAAAAAAAGAAGTACACACTCATTTCTCTTTGAATATAGAAACATACTCATCATAAAGTACCTTCTCTGAATTCTTGTTTGCTCAACCTACATGTGGAATACGATCATTACTATACAACGTGCGTTTGACTCAATGATAGCCTAGTTTTTGTGTGGACTTTTCAGCTACACGTTTTGAATTTTTTTTTCCTAAGTACTACCTCAACTGCCGAATATTGAACCTTGTCTAGGCACATTTATCTCAAAGAAACTTTCAATCTCTTTGGATTCCCTTGAAAAAAAGTTTTGATCATTGCTTTATTTCCGCTTCTCCACACCACGTAAGACATATCCACGAAAAAAACTTGGTACCTCAAAAAATACTGTTGTGATAGTTGTGAAGTATACTTCCCAGGAGAGAAAAAAGAGAAAGTCGTTCTCTATTGCGTGCCATTTGGTTCTATCTCAAAGCCTGTGATATATACATACACACAACAAGTTTAAGACTCCTTTTTACTGTCTGCTTGGCAGTCATATCTTACCGTGTTTTATTATATCACCATGATTGTTATTATCATAGTTTCGTATTTCACTCTGTGTGGAACAAAATACCACAATTTTCCTAAAATGCACTTAACAGTCAGGTTATGCCTAGTTTAGTGAAGAAGAAGAAAGAAAAAAGGAGTCCATGTATCAGTCTGCCAGTAGGAAATTCTCGGCAGGAAAAGTGGCATGCAAAATCACGAGCTCAGACAAATAACCTAACATATTTCCTAAATAACATATATGCTTGAAGTTTTGCAATGGTTTGGAAAACGAAAAGGCAAATCCTTTTTTTATCTTTTACTCACTTGCTTTCTTCGCTGCCATCAAGTGCTCTTATACTAGGTAGAAATAACAACGCCTATTCCAGCAGTAACAAGAGAAAAGGAGACTATCAGTATATTAAAGTTAAGTATCAGCATCCCATCTTATTTCGCCTGTGTGTAAAATACATGTATTCCCAAATTCAACAAGAGAAAAAGAAGAGAGCATGTTGGCGATCAATATTTTTTTGGTACTTTCGAGATAGTTTTCTCTTTTAGTAGTAGCACGGTCTACATTTTTACAGAGAACAAGGAGACCGCCAAGTCAACTATAGTAATAGGTACTCCACAAAAGTCTTGCACGGTTTAATATCTAGTACACTGTGCTATGTTGCTTTACTTTAGCATTGTTTGAGCTAAAAACTAACTCCAAGTGAATGTACTCCGCTGACAATTAAAACCGACACCTTTCCTGAACGGATGAGCATACACTGGAGTAAACACACCTCAGTTTCTCATTACAAATCACGTGTTTTGCGTCATCCTTCCATAATGATTTTTATGTACCTGAAGGGGTTTCCGTCTTCCGCTGTTGGTGTTCTGCCAAAATTCGCTAAGGGCTTTACATCCAGCTTTCTTTTGTGTTCAAAATTAATACGGAAGTGCATCTTGCGTCCGATGCCAGTACGTTCTTATTGAGCGCAGTATAGTGCTTATATGTACAATATTTTGTAAAAAAACAACATGTTTCAAGAATATTCATTGTAGCTTCAATCGGTGACAATGACAGTTTCCTGTGCAATATTGCTGTTTCTATCCTAACACCTGTATATTTCGTCTTATAATTTAACTAATAAGTAAAATATACCTGTGCAAGCCATATATACGAATGAAATGACTAATGCAGTATAAGTTTTGACTTCAGTTACTTAAACGCGTTGAATTGAAACGGTAATTTAATTCCTGTCACATAACTTAGCTTCTAGATGTGCTTTGTGCTGACCAAAAATATGTTTCTCTACTAATATTTGATCCTGTATCTAAAATGCCATCAAATAGGGTCATGAATTTGCTTATGAACATGGGTCATGGTGGGGTTGTTTTAATGAGTTCGACTTTATGAGTTACATGTACATAGTATATGCAGGCAAATCAAATTCATATTCTTTGCAAATCTATCATGACTGTAAGTGTTGACTAATTCCTACTAGACAGATGTTATAAACTTTGAAGCATTGTTTAAGGAATAGTGAAGGCAAAAGTTATGCAAGAATCAATAGAATATAGAAACGTGCGTGAAATAATTGACTTGAGATATAATTGTTTAAGTTAAAGTATGTTAGCTTGGTCCTGACCGTTCAAGTGAATGAACCTGAGCGAGAAATTACACTTGTTCGGCTCGTATATAATTCCCCACTGACTGAATTATGTTATAAATATCGCTCGCATAACAAGAGATCTTAGATAATACTTTTAGTGGATGAAATAGAAGGCGAGAGGGAAATCGAAAACTTGAACAGATTACATACACCATTTTACAATTGCAATTATAAAACTCATTCTACAATAATTTTGTCGCAGCTCCTGTCCATAGTTTGAACTAAACTTGTCTACATGTTTTATGCAGAACTCAATTTCTTGTTTTTGAAATGCCGGCTTTAACATGGACGAAAACATTATCTTTTTTTTCTCAAACTTGCGAAAGAATCATGTTTTAAATCTTACCAATAAAAATTCGTTCCAAAAATCCAGTTTGTTAAGGAGTATCAAACTTAACCACATATATTGGTTAGCACACACTAAACAGATTACATACACCATTTTACAATTGCAATTATAAAACTCATTCTACAATAGTTTTGTCGCAGCTCCTGTCCATAGTTTGAACTAAACTTGTCTACATGTTTTATGCAAAACTCAACTTCTTGTTTTTGAAATGCCGGCTATAACGTGGCCGTAAACATTATCTTTTTTTTTTCTCAAACTTGCAAAAGAATCATGTTTTAAATCTTACCAATAAAAATTCGTTCCAAAAATCCAGTTTGTTAAGGAGTATCAAACTTAACCACATATATTGGTTAGCACACACTACACATATGCCTGGAGCTCTTCATAAAAACTAAATCAACATTATACAACACACAACACATAAAATGGGCGAAACAAATATTTTAGTAAAGACAACACGTTTTTCTGATAGCCTTCTTGATTCATATGGCCATACACCTGTGAAATCTTTCTGATTCACACATTACAATACCGATGGATGTAGCAATCCAGAACCATGCTGTTGCTTCATTTCCTTTTTAATAATCACCTTCCAATACCTCCGCATATTCCTCAACGTCAGTGTTCCATTCATCTGTACCAGTTATTGTTTAGCACACAAATTTTAAACTATTGTTAGTTACAAAAAAACAAACACTGATTTAAGCACTTACAAAAAAATTGCCGAACAAAACGTAACTTTTTTATGCATATAGTTACTTCAGCTTGTTAAAACAAGTTCATAATATGAAACATACATGTTTGCAAAAGTAAAGAATGAATTTTAACCAACAGGTAGTATATCCGCCCAGCGATGTGTTCACCGTGGAGCACCAAACTGTACTGAGTAAGAGTTTAAAAGTTTGTTAGCAATGTGGCAAAGACAACCCGATTCTCGCAGCTTTAGCAGACTCGGAATCATTCGACATCTCACTGTTTTATGTGCAGACTTGCTCCTCTCCTCCAACGACTTGAAATCTTGAAACATAATACAGACTGACTACTACCAAAGCCACAATGCTTTCAAAACGTGGATGCTACTAGAGAGGAAAAAGGAGCCTCAAGCTTTATAAAATGTAACTATCATCGTAACATCAAAAAAAGAAATACAGACTGACTACTACCAAAGCCACAATGCTTTCAAAACGTGGATGTTACTAGAGAGGAAAAAGGAGCCTCAAGCTTTATAAAATGTAACTATCATCGTAACATCAAAAAAAAGAATACTCTGTTCGTAGGATCTGCGTACAATAGCTGGCTGGCTGTGTGTGGTGAGTGTTGATATGAGATTGCGAGCACAGCCTTTCTACTCAGATGACTACAGAGCTTTCGGCCTTTGTTCCATAAGTCAGCGCTCACCAGCAACCAGCATCTGTACAGATCATTGTTCTGCGTTAATCCTGATGTTTCTGTTTTAAACATGTAACTTGTATCCGCATCTAAAGATTACTAGAATCTTATAAAATAGGCATTAGCGATTAGATGATGAGTAGGACGAAATTAAAACTTTTTTTTTTTGTAAATCAGGAAAACATTGTATCTATTTGAATTACTGTCTCATGCAGTAAAAACCCATTAAATTTCATTTGGATATTTTCTAGACATTATCGCTGCTATTCGTTTAAGTTTAGTGTTAGGTATGTATGCCATATTGATGCGTGGTTACATAGAAAAACGAGAAACATTTTATAGATCAAGCGCTACGGTTAGAGATTGTGGAAGTATTGTTAGAAACAACAACGGATACATCATTCCAATAATGACTGGTATTCAATGATGATGAGAACGAGTCCCGTAATCTTATGCTTTCCATCTTGTGGCCAAAGCGTAGTACCTGAGTACGAGATTATTTTTGAAACTTTCACCAGTCGGGTAAAATCAAAAATAGAAAATATTCTGATATACCCATGACAATGGACATACATTTAGGTATTCGGGGTATTCGTCAATTTCTAGTGCCCAGACCGGAAGAGCAATATCTGCAGCCAAATCCAATCGCCAAAATTCTCAGTACGGAGCACGATATCTGAATAAAGTTAAAAGTCTCTGGTGCTTTGGGATTTAACGGTTGAGAAAGGGTAGCCCAATGCTCTGAGCAATTCAAGGCAGGTGTCATGCCAACTTACTATGTCTTCAGAAATTGAACTGAAGGGACATCTTTATAATCCTTAAGTTAATTCGTATTCCGTCCTTAAAACAATTATCTGAATCGTACAGTGCATGCAACAAATGATTAATAATTCAGTAACGAAATGAAACTACCTATAATTATAAATATGATTGAAATTCTTCAGTCAAGTTTAATCGCTCAATTTTTCAACAGACTTAGTTAGCATAGTTATAAAAGTTCGACGCTTCCAAACATCCAACATACTGCCACACAGCATTCCAATACTGACAATTGAGTATGATATGATTTCTATGTTACAAACTAGGCAATGGCAACAAAGGCTTGTTAAGCTGTAAAACGAAATCTAGTGGCGATACAGTAAAGTAAGGGCACACTCGAGTGTGAGTGTTGGTAAGCTAATCTTCCGCTAGATTTTACGAGTGCTGCCTTTGCCCGATTCATATTTTAACAGTGTAATCGTGTACGTCAGCCACTTATAGTTACAATGATTATATCATGTGGAATAGTTCATAGTTGATGGAATTGCTTCTCAAAATGGATCGAGCGGACGAAACTTTTGAGGCACCTCCCTTTGAGGAGGAAAGACATGTGGAAATATGATACACATGGACATGTAGCACGAAATCAAAAATGTGTATGGAAGAAGAATGAAACAAAAATGGAGATTCAATTTTGCCTCCATATGAAAAACCAACTAATTCTCTAGATTTCTAGCCCGTTTTTTAATTCAGAGTTTATTACAAACAGCTCATAATGGTGGTTCGAGTTTCTTGTTTATTCTTGAGCTGTTTGAAAATGGTCAAAAACGACTCCCATGTATGAGAAAGAATACTCGAATGGATGCTCCGACACTTCCGATTTCAATTTATCGAAGACAATGGGAAAAATCGGCTATAGCGCGTCCGCTATCACATGCAAGCACTTCACACATCAAACAAGCGCGAGAATTAGCAAATTTTGCTCGCAAGCAGCGTTTGGTTTAAGTTGAAAACAACGTGTTTTTTTTTCTTGCGAAACTGGAAAAATGCTTTCACTGGAATATTTTTACCTTTGGTTGATCATCTGTTGCTTCAGTGACTGGGGTCAACATATTTTTTTAAAAAAATTATGAATGAATCACGGATGTGGATGGTGTGACAATTCCACTTCGTTAGTTTTCTCTTCCTTATTTCTTATTGCACTTTCAATAATGGCTGTGTTGCCTGGTTATGTGGAAATTGTAAAGGAGCTTGGCCAGTGTTTACCTACTTTTGAATCGAACAAGAAGTCCTGCGGCAGAACCTGTAGTTGGAGTTCTGACGATGTGTAAGAATATTCTGTATTTTCAAGGAGTCTATTTGTTATGGTTGTGTTAATGTAGTTGGAAAATAGAATTTTTGCTTTTGAAATACAATTTTTGCTTTTGAAATACAATTTAAACCAAAATGCCAATTCAATAATTCCAACAATACGTCATAACAAAACTTGCAATAATATTTAATTACCGGTAACTTTCATTTTGGTTTACATAACATGATTTGTGGATAGCTTGGCCATAATAGTATACTTTTACTTTTAAGGGTACAAATTGGAACTACCTTGATTAGATAAACTCTGTTGTTGCGCCCAGCAGTAGTTATTATTGTCAAAATAGTAATTAAAGCAATCCCCAGGGTATATCTCGTTGTTGCTGTAATCTGATGATATTGAAGTTAAATATGAGCCTCGATTTACTTCCGTTTTTCCTGTCCATATTCCCGACGAAGACGCTGCTGATACCCCTAGTCCAGCGGTAGATGCAGCACTAGCATTTGAACCTGATGGAGGGCATCCCCCTACTGACAAACTACTGGAATAGGTCATGGTTGGTATTGTCCATGGTGGTCCAGCAGATAACGACTGAATAGTATTGTCTGCAATCAAACTTTCACCTGTGCTGGCATAATCTGCATATGGATGCATGTTAGATGATGATGTCCCACATGCTCCTATTCCGTAGTAGGAGGGATGATGACTGCTTCCAGATGTTGGTAGTGCACTTCCACCGCTATTTGATTGAGCCAAATGGTCGTAATAATCTAGATGAAATATATCAGAAGGTTTGAAAAATCCTTCAGATGCAAATCCACTTGATCCATTTGTGGGATTTGGTAACTTGATTGTTCCATTTGTAGAGGAATCTTGATAGTGGGGAAACTCGAGAATTTTTCCTGATGGAAGGGGTTGTTGATAGGGAGTATTGTTTGCAGTGCCGCTGCTACTGCCTGGTAAACCACCTAATGAACTGGCGCTATGATGGTAAGAGGAAAGATTGTGATGATGGTGGTGTGTTAAAGGTGGTGGGGTAACTGGTATAGAATTAGACCCTAAAGGCCATGATCCAACTGATGCCGCTGCTGATGAGCCTTGTGTCATTGACCACGACGAGGAGCTTGTTCCACTAGGGCCCAGTTTCCCCATGGCTGTCTCCAAAGGACAAATACAACTGGATTGTTGCTGGGAACAACGGTAACAAGTTTTGGGGTGAGCGTAAGAGGAATTGCCAGATAGAGTGGGGCATAATGGATTCCGTTTTTCCGTCTGGCCTTTTCGTTTTCTTCTGACTTTGAAGCCATGTTTGATTGCATTCTGTACCATAGAATTTTAATGCATATCTTGTAATTACAATCAATACTAATTGAAATCAACTCTAGTACAGTAACAATGATTGATGTACACTTACCGGAAATATGGTTTTCTTTGGTGTACGCATTTTCTTTACTAATCCCGGCTGCTGATTGGAGAAAATTTTCTTGCGTACTTCAACTGACTTTTTTGTTTCTGGTTTGGGGTGATCATGAACACCTTTGGCCTGCGTTTTAAAAAAAATCATTTTGTTGGCTTTGTAAAGTTTTGTCATATGCAAGTTTGATTAGTACTGCATATTTCAAGTTTATTCAACCTGGAAAAAGATTCCTGATTGTGTGTGTCTCCAAAAGTGGGTAACTGGGTACCCGCAGTGTCCTTTGCACGGAAGCATTTGTAAATACCCTGAGCATCTCGGGTTGGGACACGCTTTGCCCAGTTGCTTTTTACGGGCTTTGTCGCATATAGCAGGTCTAAGCCGAAGCTCCGTTCCACAGGGTAGCTTGCACCCCAACGAGCATATCAATACTCCCAAGCAAGACTTCTTTAAGATGTGCACGTTATGATTGTTTGTGTTTCTCATTGCCCACCCCGACGTGTGTCGTTTGGCCTGCTCGCAATCCGGGCTATATACATAACGACAGTGCCCGTCTGCCCATTCTTGAAAACTGTCGAAGTGCGTTACAGCAGGAACTGTTGCGTCATTGATGTCCCAATCTGTCTGGGACGCTGAGGCAAGTCGTGACTGATGGCTGTGAGAAACTGAGGGATTATGAGACAAACCAGACACGGTCATTGTTGTGGGCAAATTGGTTGGAGCCTGGACCACTTTCATCACCCTCTGCTCCATTTCCCTATTATTGGCTCGACTTTGTTATCATATCGTCTCCTTTTCAGTAGCTAAACTGTCTTTTGTATGTTGTCCTTTGTGTGATGTCGCTGGAATGGGTAAAAAATAGTATCGGATTACATACTTGAGAAAGCAATAAATTCGATGAAATCTTATCAATAAAACATGTTGGCAATGTGAAAAATTGTGATCTCATTGTTTTTATACTCGGGCAGATTAGTTTCAATTATCATAAAAGTAGTTAAGAAATATCATAGATGTGTTATCAATTATGGGTTTTTAATTCATATCATTTTCCAGGATCCAATCTTTTATGCAACATTCTGGAAAAATCAAGTCAAACGATGGTTATGGTTACATTAAATCAGTTGTTGCTAATAAGCGAAAACGAACATTTTCTTTTGCTTGCTTGTGAGTATATTAGGTACTTTTTTCGGCAAAATGCTGAAGAAACTATAAAAGAAAATAAATTCTTTTCCAATGACCAAAACATATGTGGCAATTATTGTTGGTTACCTTCATTAAAGCACACTAACGGTCGCTGGTTTTGTAATGATAAAAAATGTTGGAATTCAAATACAGACTCAGAGAAAAGCGTATGGTAAGTCAGGAAACTTTCTTTGCGAGAACTCTCATTTTTGCTTGTTATCTTATTAATTTAGTTATTAGTGTTATGTTTACCTGTGCTTCTCATTCAACAGTGAAGAAACCTAGATAACATAATTCAGTCGATTAAGCGATATTTTTTAAATTCAAAACGCCAGTAAAACATGAAACTTGAAGTATTCATAAAATCTTTGAAATCTACTTTCGAGATTCCTGTGGTAACAAATAGCCCATATCACTTCCTTTGCACACGCACACGTCAAAACATTTTATCGAAAACCAAAAATGCTTTCTTCAATGTCTCTCATTGCCCCGACAACTGCTTTCATGTACTTTGTATGTAAAAGACAAGTGAAAATATTTTCTTACCTTTTCAATTGATTAATTTCCTTTTAATTTCATCAAAGTAACAAACAACGAAACAACATAATTGTCACACACACTTGTCTCACATTACCATTAAAATTAAATTCTAACTACACGTTTGTTATTGTCAACAAACATTCCAACAACATTAAGTTCACGTAACTGTGTCCGGTTGTTGGTCACTTGCACTTGGTCTGTTCATACGAACTAGCGAACTGTTGAGATATGAGCAGGTCGTAACGGTTTTCATTAAAGACTTGTCTCAAGGGATGACACAAGAACAGTTTCCTGCATATAAACTGGCATGCTCCAGGTTTCACTCCACCACATCTTCTTCCACCACGCTTTTCATGTGCTCAGCTACTTTGATTTTTCTCTTCATTGTCGTACTTCATAAGAGACAAGTTGCCCGCCCGACCCGTCTGCGCTGAATTCATTACAGTTCACTTGGAACAGTTGTTTGTGTATTATCGTCGAATTAGCAGTGGGAGTAACCTAATATCAACATTGTATTCCTTTCAGAGACACAGTCATATTCATAAACACATTGTGTGAGAATCATCCTTTATGGAGACTATTACAGAACAAGTGTACCGCACCACATAACACTAAACAAGACTGCCAAACCCCTTCCTTTAATCTTGTTTTGATTTCTGCTTTCTTCACAAAACCGATCAGCCAAAGATGCACACACAGTGGCTAGTCAGCAATTGCTTGATATTTTATCTAACCCTTTAATGCTTTTTTTATTTGAGATCAAAGATCGTCACGAATAAAAACGTGTTCTCATAATTAAACGGGTAACTTGACGCGACTGCATTGCATTATGGTTGCTGTCCAACAAAAAGTCCTCAAGCTCTCTTTTCACTGTGTTACGTTAGACAATCAATTATATAAAGGAATCCGTTAGATTTTTATCGACGATATTGCCTGTTTAGTAATTTACACTATGATTTTTAATATGCCCAACACATTTTCAAGCATTTTTTTTTGTACAAACTGGACCACACATCCAGATAAAAAAAATATAGATTGAGATTATTAAAACATGGAAATCAACTTATAATTCAGTTGCTCAAAATAATATTGACATGAAAATTATCGCGAAGTATGACCATTTATATTTGATGGTGATTTTTATGTAAAAAAATCCTTATTGTGGTGTGTAGAATGACGAAAATACGTAGTGTGTTGATGTTGAGAGGGGCAAAACAAGAATTTATTCTGCAAAAGCCAGTAACGCTACCTGAAGGTAGGTAATCATCCGATAATTAAAGTAAAACAACATAATATATGGCATTTTACTGTGAGTTTGAAATCTCAAAATTGTAGTTACGTGTTTGCTGCTCACCTCTCCACGAAGAAGCCAAAAATTGGAGCATCATGACACGACTGTAAGGTGGAGAACGGTATATGATATGTGAGTATGGTGCCCAATTTCTCATGAACAAAATATTCATTTTGATCATTGATCTTCTAGCAAACATGCTAATTATAAGGTATCAAAACGCATCAGGCATCAAAGAGTTATTAGATAATCATTGCTCTTGTCCTTTAATATTATAAATTAAAATGAAAAAAATATCCAACCCAGCTCCGTATTTGTGCTTTGGCATTTTTCACAGGTAGAGAACAAACGAGAGGGATTTTTTTGGGCTTGTTTTTGGATTAATTCCCAACTGCACTGTTTATTCATCATTTTCATATTACTGCTACACTTTGTACGACATTAATAAGAGCGTTTTTTCCTCGTAGTTTCGTCTTGCATGCAGATGATGTATAAAAGAGCAAATTGTTTATTAGAAAGGGTTCATCGAAGAGAAAAAATATACATTCACAATTTTTGTCTCACAACCAATACATTTTTACCTTAGCGAAAGCACTTTGGCTTGTCACGCTTGCATTTCTGATATCATAATTCATAAAAGTCTCTGACAGTCATATTTTTGAAGCTTCTACTGAAGCACAGCCCCAAACTTTTTTTTCTTGTAATAAGTCTTCATCTGGTCAGCAGTGTAACTACAACTTACCTTGCTTTTTTATCTTCGTGGACGAGTATAAATTCGTAAATTACTCCATCCTATTTGTGATAATATTATGGTGATAGTGACGAGATAGCTGGGAGCTGTGTATACCATGTATATTTTATTGACTTGCCACATTCAAACTGCGCTCTACTATCTTATAGGAGAAAAGTGTCAGTTAGTAGCAACCTGACAAAACGCACATAACACAAGATTTATGTAAAACAAGGCTTTCTCTCTTGTATCTTTTGCCTGTGTGTGTGGCAAAAGATTTTTTTCCAGCTTTAGCAAACTGTGTATTTCATCAACCCTTCTAGTATTACTTTTAATAGTGTAATGTTCCATTCAGTAGCAAGTGGCCAGCAGCAGCGGGGGTTGAAAGCATCCAGTCTATGCGCGCACTATGTTTTTGTTATTTAGGAAAGCTGCATCTATTTTTTTTATGAATTACACACAGGGAGCCAAATTGCGTATTGGTATAAAACGTAAGAAAATATCAGTAGCTAATTCAGAAGCGGTGGATGGAAAAAAATGTAGAAAAAGCCTTAAGGTCTAAATGGGAGTCATAT
>JAAXOA010003234.1:0-11810 GCA_036561885.1 Salina celebensis
AAATACCTTATACATATATTGTAATAATTTTCTTTCTGGAAACAATTTCTCTACCTGACCATCTGAAGCACACTCCAGAGAGCCTACATGCAAAATTTCATCCAATTTGGTCGAAAGGTGCAGTATACAGGGAGGCGGCGGCGGAGGAGGGTTAAAACTCATATTTGGCTGTAACGGTCACCGTTAACGGTAAATTTCAAAAAGCACCTGTATTTTGGCATAGTCCTCTACCAGATGCCTAAATATGGTTCTCGATTGCCCAACCCGGAGGTGTCATTGCTGAGTCTGCGGATGTGTCAAAAAGGACGTCATCAACATTTTTTAACCATTATGTTCGGTTTCGTGTTTTTCGTTTGCAAAATATTCAACAAAACTTTTCTGTACTGCTCATATAAATGCGTGACAGTGTTACAGTGATCTCTGTCATCAATCTATAAAAACGTTAAGCTTGACTTTATAAAAGATATTCCACTTATAACCAAGCGACCAATAGTAACTTTCATTAATTCATAAGCTGACGCAAAAGTACACTCGGTGTTATTGTTTACTCTGATTGTGTTGTGCATCTTAGTGAGTTTTTTGTAATATTATTTGCTTCGTGATAGAGGACAATGCTCTGACTTTTTACTACTTTCAAGATATAAAAATACTTTTTAAATAGCTTTATTGGTTAGTGATTATAGTTGAAACCAGAAATATTAACTTAATATCTTTGGTTATAGTCTCTAAATCCCATTTTTGCAAAAGTTTTGTTGGCATTCAATGTGTTGTGTGGATAATTGTTATTAATTTGTTGAATGAGAAACATGAAATAAGTTTTATTTTTAAATAATACGGGATATTTGCATGCAAACTGTTGACATTATTGGAGGCCTAATCTTTGTCTGCCTGGAGGTTGGATGTTTTTTACTGGCAGGCGTTCGTCTATAGGCTGTACACATCTGAAATTGTAAGTAATACAATACATACATATTATGAAGTGATGAATTCCTAATCAGTATGAATTGTTTTTTTGAATACGCATTTCTCAATGGCGTCTAACACTATCCAACATTCGGCAACACTACACGGAAAATATGTATGGATTCACTGAAATAATTCAGTCTTCCAAACTCGGACCACATCCTACTAATAACGGATACTACACAAACGGAGGCACATTCCACACAAACTTTGATTCATACACTTCAGCCCGCGCGCAGCAGAAAGCTTTAATTCAGTGGTATGGACTCAACTGCGAAATTATGCTTTGAAGAGGTTGCCTTTTTAGTTCTTATTGAGCCTGTTAACAATGATGTTATTTAAAATCAACGAACAGATATTCCAGTTACTGCAAAATGTCGGCTGAGTCAAGCAATGATGATTGTCTAGAGAACAGACTAAAAGTATACGTCAAAGCCTTCGTGGACTACATGGGGGAACACATACGCTGTAGTTTAGAAGATGCAAGGATAGGAGTTAAGCCAAAACCCGGCATAAAAGCTAAAGTGTTGTCAGCCGCGAGCCAGGCGGCTGTAGGAGCAACCGCGATGGCAGTGCATCCCTCTGCTGCATCCTCTGCGAAAAATACCACTGCTAAGGTCATCGAGGAAGGATTTGGTTATATTGCTGGAAATCAGAAGAAAATAAGGGCGCGAACACTACAGGATGCGTTTCAATTTATCAACATTGCTGATCGCGTTGCAATTCTGGTATTGGCGGCGGGAGAGATATTCAAGAGTTACGAACAACCGTTCATGGGAGTGACAGGGTCTAAAGACGTATCAATGTGGACCGAATTGAGAAAACTAGCTGCTGATGCTGCCGATCGATCATCTATTATATAAAATCAGAAAAGAATCCGAAGATATCAATGAAAGGTGTGGTTGAATCAGTTCTTAAAGGCGAATCCAACAACAGCTCACTAATGAGTTTTCTTCTAAGAAGTAACGATGGCCATGGTATAAATATTAACGAGAAGAAGGTGAAAACACGTGATATTTATGCAGGAGCTGGTCTTGTGAACTTAAGAAAAAATGGCACGACAAAACACTTGCAAGGAAATACGACACTTTATCGACGGATATTTCAATGGGAGTCTATCGAAGCATTCGGAAAGCCTGAAAATAAGTCGCTGGAAATATCTTACAACTATAAGATAACGGATGCAGTTAATTTGGATTCTGAATTGTATAAAATATACTCCGAGATATGTGAAGAGTATAAAGAGTTACGAGACTATTTGATTTACCACAATGTAATGCAGGCAACTGAGCCTCAAAACGCTACATCTGAGCTCAAGGATTTGTACGGGGAAAGAGAAAAAACCGTTGATTCGGTTGTTGTTTCAAACGAGGATCCAACGTCTCTGGTTCGTTGTGCAGACGATATGCTTCCACCTCCTCTGAAAATCTACACTCCAAGGGCAATGTCCAATCGGCGGATTTTAAAACCCGCCGTGTTTCAACAAACTTCATACGACTCCCCGGAACCGGATGTGTTCGTTTATATGGGCGTCTCCCAGCAGGTTCTAAAGAACCTAATTCATCCAGAATACTTTCATTTCTCTTCTACTCAACGCTGTGCTGTTAACTGCAAACACATCTACCTTGAAGAACTTGATCACTGGGGTGACATTGCTAAACTTTCTTCTGCACCCACACATTTAATTTCTTATGAGAATGGAGAATATGTTCTTCAGCAGCCAACTAATGTTACAGCGTTTATATTACGTCATGCATCAGATGCAAACTGGCCATTGAGTGAGTACATATCAGAAGATGAATTTGTAGATCAGTTGCAATCGAGTAAGAAAGGAGCCTTACTGTGTGATATTCCGGGCATGGGAAAAACATTGTTAATGAAGAGCCTCGCCAGAAAGTACAGGGAAAAGTCACAAAACTGCATTGTGGTTTTCGTAGAGTTATCATCATTCAGCAAAAAAGTACAAAACTCATAAGATAAGGACGCACTGAATTATGCCTTTCAGCTCCATTATGGTAGGGAAATCGGCTCGGGCTTGTATAAGTACGTGAAGAACGAGAAAATTGATTTAGAGGTCATGTTCTTTCTCGACGGGTTTGACGAGATTAGAGATGAACACGTTAATGCAACAACGCAATTCCTCAGGAAGCTGAGTACGATTGAAAATGTTCGGATTGTCGTGAGCTCACGCCCCAGCATGCGGAAACATCTTGAGGACACATTTAACCTTGTATCCTTCGATATTTTCCCCTTTAGCGAAAGGGAGCAAGTAAATGCGATCATAGCCATTTGGAAATCGAATTATCGTCAGCACAATTTGGAGCAACTAGAAAAACTAGCGAAACAGTGCGTGTCTGCAGTAAAAAAAAATAAGAAGGAAGATGTGCGTGATATTTTGGGCGTGCCTCTTCAGTGCTACATGTTGGCAGTAGTGACGGAGAAATATGCAGAACAGCTTTGTATCGCGGGAAGAAGTGATCATATAGAACTTGGGTACGTGGCAGAAACACTGTCCACGTGTGAATTATGCGATAAATTTGTCGAATACGCGATAGAGCGAGTGGAAGAGACCCAATCTTACACTGTAAACAGAGAAGAAGTACTGTCGTTCCACATATACAAGGCATTGGCGCTTTTGTTTCCTGAAATATCACAAGTTTACAGGAATGCATATCGTGTAAACATGTCCTCATTTTCTTCGGTAATAACCCGAGTCGGATTACTTGATATGAACTCAAACGGTGGCCTGGAATTTGTCCACAGAACAATTGCTGAGTTTCTTGTTGCCAAACTGTTTGTTGGGCTTTGGACAAGGGACAATATTCAAAATGAAACGTTTTTGGAACTAGGAGGAACCTACTTTCTTCAAGTAGTCCTCAGTACAACCGTAAAACTAGAATATTTAGATCATCTAATCAAGTACATCAACACGGCTGAGTGTGGGAGAATTGCGAATTTTAAAAGGTTGCCGGGGTTTGAATTCGTCCATAGCAGTATTATTGGGCTCATGGATGGGCTATGCATGAAATCTTCCAGCACTGATAAAGAATGGAGATCTGTTAAACACTTTAAAAAACTGCTCACTTCTGGAGTTCAATGGCACATAAAATGGAAAATGTTATCAAATTTTAACAGGATTTCTCGCTTGGAATCTGTTTTGAAAACACTCAAAGCCTCAAGCTACATGGTAGTACTATTCTGTTTGTTTGGGAACTTTTCATTCGTGCTCAGTCTGTTTGTGAAAATCCTTAAAGTGTTTTTTGTGGATGTAGAAGAGCTCACTAGCATACTGATGATACCACCATTATGCTTGAAAAAATATGCACCTCCATGCTCCCTGTCAGAGGCCAGCCTTGGCTTTCTTTTGAATATTCTTGCTTCAAAAGGATTCCCAGCAGACGCAGAAAACCTTTTGAAAATGTGTCCAGCATTTAACATTCTATGTGAAAATTTTCCGTCTGAGTTAGTAACACCGCTGGAGTCTGCTTGTATAGCTCACAACAAAAACATGGTCAGCTTCTTTCTTGGAAAGGTTAGCGTTCAAAAGGAACGAGTTGTTGCAGGATGTCTGTTAGATATAGAATGGCTGTTTGAGGAAGCAGACATTCGTGAACGAGTTGAAATGCTTGAAATGGTCATAGGAGACGAAAAACAACTCATACTACAGGAATCATTCTTCAGGTTCTTAAGGCAGAAAAATGTATATACATTTAGCTCGACTGTTCTGGTTCGTTATTTAATGAAACACCATATAACGTTAAAGAATATTCGAAGTGAGGATAAACAGCTGCTACTAAAATGCGCATTATATGGTAGCAATGACAATGGATTCTGCAATATGTTGTTGGTTCTATTTAACAAAGATGCAGGCGAATCATCAGGATGCATAGATATTCTCGGTGAATTTACATCAGAAAAAATTTCGGAGTCCATAAATTTAGTACACGCAAGGGATGCTTTCTCTCGTTTATCACTGGATAATAATAAACGGATGGCTGCAAATCATATACGAAACGTAGAAACGCTGAAAATTTTGATGGAAATTGGTTCAGATTTTGCTCCGCGCAATACTAAAAATTATAGCTACCTACATTTGGCTGTGCGGCTTGAAAACTTGGAATGGGTAAAGTATTTGATTTCAATAAAAGTTCCAAGTGATGCCATAGATAGTAAGGGAGATACACCATTGCATTTAGTAGCAAAAGGTTGTTGCTCTAAAGTCGAATTCACGCGCATCCTTATAGAAAATGGTGCGGATATTAGGAAGAAGAATTTAAAATCTGAAAATGCTGCTCATATACTTATGCGCAAATGCAATAATTCTAATGTATATAGATTTGGTGAGTGGATCCAGTATACGTTAGATAATGGTTATGCTGACATATGGACTGCGAAAGATTGCAATGGAAATACTCCATTTGAGCTGCTTCAGAGCGTTCAGCGTGACCCCGATGGATCAAAACAGCATTGTATAGACTTAGTTCAGCAACATATTGACGGAATGAAAGTTTAACTAGACATAAATTATTATGAAGAATTAGCTTAACCGAACATGAGCTACATGTGCTCAGCTTCTTATATAAAGGTTTGTGTATTGTCAAAGGTATAAAATGGAATTTCAATATTCTGTTACAACTGTTTTGTTAGTTTAGTTGTTAGTTATATAAGGGAAAAATATGTAAGGCAACAAATATGTATAACAGTACAACCATAGCAAGTAATGAAATAATATACGGGATTTGTTTGTTTAACTGCATTCGCAAACTTAATCCTCGGGGTAAGAATGTGAGGATAAAGCTTTTGTTTAATTCAAGGAAATAAATTTACAGTTGCAATTAAAACTTGATATCATCTCTAAAAACCAAGCGCACAAACCCTGAAAAAAAAATCATGTTTCCCTAGGTTTTTCCCATTCTAGCGGGCCTCACATTTAGAGATTGCGGTTGATTTCTTTTAGAATTACTCATATATTCAGCTTTTTTTCAAAACTTTGTTACAACACAAGCATAAATGACGTCGCCAGTGCGGATAACGAATGCGTGGGCTAACTAGCGCTCAAATGTTTCATACTTCCAAAGCTGAAGGTCTCCTAACATATTTTTGCATGCTTCAGGATTTGCACTTATTAGCTCCTTCCGTGACACGAAATTCCAACATATAGTAGCTATGGTAGCATTCGCTCAAAATAACCCAAAGTTGCTACAGAAAATGTTTCATAAAATCATAACATCCCAATCCAGTTTGGAGCTCGGGCTATTTACATATAATGTCCATATTTTCGAATTGCTCATCATTGAGATTGGTCACATTTTTCCAGTATGCACAGGTGTACGGGTCCAGCATCAGTTCGTACAAATTGTTTTCTAATAGTAAGATCACTCCTAAAAATATTTTGGAAACCACTATATTTACATCCAGATTCAAAAATGATAATGACATCAATAATTAATAGGCTTTAATCAACCAATATTGAGGGAAACACATCGACGAAGACGACAGTGATCGAAAACTTTCTTGCAATTGTGAAACAAAAATATTTTTTTATTATTTAAAGGCTTACTTTACAACAACCTGTTCTCCACATTGTGAAATGGACGACAATAGAAATCAGAGAGAACTTGGTTTTCAACAATCTATAAACAATCTCTGTCAAATCCTCTCAGTTATCGGTTAGAACACGGTAATACCAATTACAGAAATATAGAAAGCTTGTGGCTTGTAACTGTATCCCAAACCATATTTATAGCAAATCTTTCGACGTCTAGTGTCATAAAATATACTTTAAATGATCATTTTTTTTTTTTGGCAATGAAGGCAGAGAGGAGAATGAATCATTGATAGATAGTGTGACCTTTGTCAATAACCTTTGTTGCGATTTGGTTTTATTTTATAATTGTGTAGGTTTTATGTTAACTAAGATGATGTTGTCCATAGCCATGAGATATAAATCATTTGCCGTGTTTGTTAGTATCCTACCATGATTATGGCATTAAAAGCGGAAATACGAAACAATGCAGATTCCTGTGGACAACTTCAGTCGTACTAACCTACCACCGTCATTTCGTGCTAAAAAACCTCAATAATTATCAACCACGAGATATGCATATATGTTAGTGTAAAACAAAGAATTAGTTAATCTGTAATGTTAAGCATAATTAACATCGCAATCAAACCCCATCCACTAATTTATAAAAATTTCGCACTTGGTCCTAGTTCTGAGGCCAACCCGCTAACTCTAGGCTATTTATATGTGGTAATGTGAAGGTAGTGATCCGTGAAACTAGACTGTAGAATATGACAAGAAATTTGTATGTTTTTTGTTGAATATCCCTATTGTGATTAAGTCAATGTTATGTATAATTACTAGTTTCAACAAATGTGTTCCACCAAAAGTAGGATTTAAAAATCGTTTTTGTCCTTATGCCAGCATGTTATTTGGTAAAGGACAAACTCTGAAGCCCAGTGTTCGCTGACTGGATCACAAATTTTGCATGTAATTCACTCCATCCAATTTTATTGTGACTTATAAGAATCCTGCATATTCATAGTAGCTTAGTGCAACATTTTGTCATATTCTTTTGACTGTTCTGGAGTCACACAAAGATTACATGAAGTTAAAGCAAATGCATTCCACACAGTTCCCCGTTCATAAGATAATTTTCTTACTAACAAAAAAGTAACCCATATTTTTGTTGTCAAGAAAGAAAAACATCCTGGAAACTCACAGTCTGGTTTCACTTGACGCATCACTTTGTTGCTACGCTGTGAAGACAGGCGACTAAACAAGTAAGGGGCAGTTCATATCGTACGAGATGACCTCTCAACATGCATTTCTTCCACCCTATTCATGAAATTTCACCAAATTGGTGACACCACTAAGCATTATTCCTTCATGGTCAATGAACAGGTTTTATACCATTTCATCCTGTACCAAAATTTAAAACGTACTTTATGGACGGCCCCTTATGCTTCTACACATATGGTAGGCTGTGCAGCCAAACAGAAAAAAAATTGAGGTTGATAAACAGCAAACGCATCGTATATTTTCTCTTATAGTAAATATATTCCAAATACACTTAATATTGTATAAAAATGGCGCAATCCTCTTATCAATGTTTACACTAATAATAAATTAAACCATATCATTAGTTAATCACCTCCTAAATCACTCTTAATAATCTTCCTGAGTGGTCTAAACAAACATGTAAACATCTGGGAGAGTAATTCACAGCTGATTTTCCAACTCTCTACTTTATCCCATTTACAAAATTTAGTCTTGTAGTGGAGTTCAATTCTAATTGATTCTGGTGCTGACAACATCCCCCAAGTTTTGCTTGAGTTCTACGAAATATTTTTGGTAATGGCACCTCCCGGCAGGAACACAGGATCTTCATCAGGCCCCACAGGAGGGAAAAAACAGTCAAGTATTTTACTCAAAGTAATTCTTCTCGGAGATGGGGGCGTTGGCAAATCATGTTTAATGAATAGATTTATCCAGAACCGTTACGACACTACATTATTTCACACAATCGGAGTAGAATTTCTCAACAAGGAGGTTATCTACCAGGACCAGGGTTATACAATTCAGGTGCTCGACAAAAACTCCAAAAAGAGTTCAAAAAATCACAGGAATTATTTTAAATTTTCCATTTTTATTTATTTAGATTTGGGACACAGCAGGTCAGGAAAGATTTAAATCCCTCCGCACTCCATTCTACCGTGGGAGTGACATTTGCCTCCTAACTTTCTCCTTGGACGACCCCCAGAGCTTTACAAACCTCCAAACCTGGACACAGGAGTTCCTCTACTATGCCGATATAGAAAAAACTGAAAAGTTTCCATTTGTCGTCCTAGGAAATAAATGTGACCTGACCGAAAGTGAGCGAAAAGTAGACCGTGGTTTAATTAAAGACTGGGTTACCACCCAGAAAATGCCTTATTTTGAGACAAGTGCCAAAGACGGGACAAACGTTGAAGATGCAATTTTAAAAGGTGTTGAACAATGGAGGGAAAATGACCAGAGATTTGATAGAGGAGGAGGCATCACTGGAGACCGTGGGGGTCGTAGTGTTATCCAAATTGGACGGGAAAACAGCCGAGGAGAACTGGAAAGTGGGAGGTGTTGCTTTTGATGGAGGGTAGAATCTTATGGAGGGAAATATATTCAAAAACCGACTGGAAATAAAATACTTATAGCAATCCAATTAGGTTAAGTTATAATTTTAAAAATGATTACACTGAAAGTGCTTACGAGTTTCTTAGTGGACATTTGTTTACTGACGAGGAAAGCCTTGGAGTGGTTTTATCCTGAATGATATTTTGTACCTCGAGGGCATTCCAGAATAAGTTTTTTGTGATAAAAATATAAATTATAGTTAGGACTTAAGACCTTAAACATGGATTTTTCCTGATTTTCTACGATGACGCAATAAATACTAATTATAAAAACATGATTTTGGGTTTTTAATAGTTTTGTATTTATTTCAACAACTTTTTCCATAAATACTTAGTTAAAATACTTGAAAATTATGGCGACCGTTACTAAAATAATAACGTTCAAGACTTCCCTCCAGAAGAAAACTAGTCGACTAGCTTAGGCAAAGGTTTTTTAAACATCTAGGTAGACTAAAGCACTTATACATTTTGGTATAAGAAACAATTAAATAAATATGATTCTTTTTCTTAAATACATTTTTTTTATCAATTACTGAGTTCAATATTTAAAATCGCCCGCGCTACTTGCTAGCAAGATTTACACACACACTAAATTGATTTTTAGAGAGGCATTCCAGAGAGAAAAAGAAATTATTTTAATATTTAAGTTTTTGTAGTTTAATTATTTGCTTAAACAGTTTGTCTAAACCTACTTTTTCAATAGTACTCATTTTTTATACTTTCCATTCACTTTTCAAATTCTCCCGCTCAAACAATTTAGATTGTTTTTCTATCTAGATTTGATATAATTTTCCATCATAAATTTCCTTTTCTCTTTACACGAGTAAAAATCTTTTCCAAACAAAAACTCGAACCAAGCAAACATTTTTTTTATTGTTTTTGTGTTTTTTTTCTCAAACTTTTCCATTCGCTCCTTCATTTTTTCTAAAACAAACAAAAAATTCGAGTTTGTTTACATTTTTGTATTGCTGTTTTGAGTTTCTATTCGAGTTGAAAAAATTTTCTAGCTAGAGAAAAAAACAAAACCGGGAACAGTTTAAAAAACTGATCCAACTTCTAGTTATTTAATAAAATTGATTTTGTTTAGTGTGGGAACTTCAAAAAAGCTAGATTTTTTTAGTTGGTAAACATTATTCTTCTAGATTTTTAGTTAAATTCTTAGTTAGGAAAACTGGCCAACGAGATTTTAGAAAATAAACCATTTACACTTCTGTTTTTTAGTATCTACGCGGGAATTTTTTTGAAAAATTTCCAGGGAATGTTGTTTTCAAACAGGATTTTAGAAGTTTTAGCCTTACAAAATAAATTAGAGTTTTTTATACTGGAATGCAAACATTTATCTTTGGTAGTTAAAAAGGAACTAAAAATGACTGAATGGATAAAAATACTGGGGGAGAAACGGAGACCGGAGAACTTAAGGAGGAAATAGATTTAATTAGTTAACTATCCAAGGAGTTTGTATCCTTCAATGTAGTGTCGTGGGTTGGATGTTGAGTTCATGAAGTAAGCGACAATATTTCGGGGGTCGAACGCGTCGTCAAATGAAGGAGTTGAGGAAAAGTATGAAGTTCTCAAGTTTCTCCGAGTCCGTAATCAGGGATTAGTTCATGCTCAGTTCCTTCAAATCGCAGAGGAAACCGTCGGGAACCAAGATGTGAGTGGAACCTGGAGGAAAAAAGAAAAATAGTTAGTTAACTTCCGGTACGTATTTTAATTAATTGGAGGGTATTTCAAAGAATGTGTTTTTCTTACCAATGATAACCTCCCAGTTCTTGAGGGCGTTGGTGACCTCGTAGGCCGCCCGCATTTCACTGAATGTCAATCCTCCAACGATGAAGACAATCACTCTGGGCACGTTCTTGATGTTTTGTTGACCTTTCTCTCGGTGCCATTGTCCGTAGCGGGCGCTGGTTGCAGGGCCTCGGTAGGTGCTGCTTGCTGCGCGGCCGGCCCAGTAGGGGAAGTGCTTCTGATCCAACTTCTCCTCAATGCAATCCTGAAATACAAAGAATCCAAAGAGAAACTTTATAATAAATCGTTAAATTGTGATTCTTGTGACCCAGCTAAAACAATATCAATCTCGGGAACCAAGCCCAACCAGTGGAAGTTCCCAAGGGTCCCCTCCAGCATTTATGCTGATCCCTCCAGGATTTATGCTTACCCTTCCAGCTTTTTAGCTGATTCCCTCCAGCTTTCTAGCTGATTCCCTCCAGCTTTCTAGCTGATCCCCTCCAGCTTTCTAGCTGATCCCCTCCAGCTTTCTAGCTGATTCCCTCCAGCTTTCTAGCAGATTCCCTTCAGCTTTCAAGCTGATCCCCTCCAGCTTTCTAGCAGATTCCCTCCAGCTTTCTAGCAGATTCCCTCCAGCTTTCTAGCTGATTCCCTCCAGCTTTCTATCTGATCCCCTCCAGCTTTCTAGCTGATCCCCTCCAGCTTTCTAGCTGATTCCCTCCATTTTTTAAACCGGTCCCTTCGAGCATTTATACTCATACCCTGTAGCTTTTAAGCTGATTCCCTCCATGTTTTCAGCTCCTCCTCTGCTACACACCTGGAACCCTACTACATATTCCATGAGCATCGCGGTTGCTTCCACCTCCTCCCTTAATCTTGTAAAAATTGACACTCACCTCAACAATATCCTTGACGACAGGCGTCCACCTACTCATCTGATA
>JAAXOA010003235.1:0-11809 GCA_036561885.1 Salina celebensis
TTATTTATTTGTATAATATTAATAATTGTAGTTTCTTTGAATCCAGTACTTTCACTCACATCTCTGTTCAAAAATGTTTGAAACATTACAACTCACACGGGGCAAAACAAAACCTCTTAGAAGCATACAACAACGATCCAACACAACCAAGGAAATTATGAAAAAGGAAAAATAATATTGACATAGGTTGGGAACAGCGTTATATAATAAGCATTCTGTTGGATATAGATTAGACTTATGCGTGATTTAAACACAGCAAGAAGGGCCTTTTATTTAATTTACATCATCAAAAAGAAATTGTTAAAATCGGTTCTAGCTTGGTTTCTATCATCATCCATAAAAAATTCCATGCATTAAACATCGTATGCTAATCTCTTTAATGATCGGTTAAATGCGTCGTAAACCGAATTGTTCGAGATAATATTTCAGACGCCCTTTGTGTTTCATATTATTCGGAATTTTAAAGAACCGAGTGATTTACATTTCATAATCTCTTTGTAATCTAAACAATTTGCATGAGTTTTCTTTTCTTTCAATCTGGGCTTGTACATCGTCAATCGTAATTATAGGCTTGCATAAAACACTATTAGATTTCCTTTACAGATAGTAGAATTCAACACCTACCTGTGTGATGCTAGACAAATTATTCTATAATTATGGATATTTACCCTCGAGTATAAATCATTCAAGCTCATGAAGAACTATGTATTTGCATTACACTTAAAATACGTATATACTTTTGTCGGGAATCAGTTTAGCTTTGGGCAAATAGTGCTTTTAATCATAAAACTCAACGTGCTATTAATCTTCTTACGACCAAAGAACACATTTTTCTTTTGGATTCATTGGAGAACCAACTGGACAATTGAAAACACTTCCAAAATGTTTGTTGTTCTGAGCAACACCCCAACTACGGAATTGCCCGGGACTGTGACTATCACCCACATACGTTTCATATCCCTCTTTGTTAAGGACCTCGCACCATATCTGCAAAAAGAATATTTTTTAAAAATCGTGCATTTTTTGATCCAAAAGAGTGATCTCATGCAATGCAACAAACTTTTTGATATTTGAAAGCTTCAACTTCAAAACATAGTTACCTGCGAGTAAACGATATAAAAAACTTGAGAAATAGAAAAGTTTACTCCGGGAAGCTTTTGCTCTGAACCAAAATCTTCCATCCATAGCTGATATCCCAGCCATGCAATACGGAGTGCCGCATTGTCGCATACATTGTCTGCAAGTGTCTCATTCCCGTCGACATTCTGTTTCACAATAGGCATCTCAAATTTACCATACTGATCTGCAAAACAAATTGCTTGAGTCTTGAACGCAGAAACAATATCGTCAGGCCACCATGTTGTAGTGAAGTTTCCATCTTTGTCATAATGTCGCCCTGCAAATAATAGATGCATACGGGACTTTAGCTTTTTAATTTTGTAGAAACACGAAAAGCCGAGATGTACCCAAAACATCCGTCCCGTTTGGAACAAAACCATGTTTGGGGCTTTAATCTCTAAAAAGCTAAAATACGGGAAGAAGAAGCCTGCAAAATTAGAGAGTTATTCAAATTTACTGTCCTTTTTTGCACATCGTCTGTCTCATACAGCCTCTCAGTCTAAAACCAACATAATGTGCTCTTGTAGACCGAGCATCTCTTTCATCCTTTCCTAATCTGTACATGCTCAAAGAGGAATTAAAGTTGGATAATTATCTACCTACACTTACTATAATATAGCTTGAGAAAAAAAGATTAAAGGTACTCTGACAGTCATTGTCATTGCCAGTTTTATACTAATTTTGTTTGGGCTACAATCGGACTTTGCACAGATGAACATTAACAAACCACTAACCTCCTCAACTTTTTAAAAATGTAGTAAAAAGTTTTATTGCATGCACGTAAAATGTTCAATTTGTACAATAGCATGAAAATTAGCATTTAATCGTGAATTATGATAGCATTAACATTTCTTGCTTGCTAAGATGATTGGCTTTTGTCAAACCGGATTTCTGTTTCATACACTTTAGATTGGAACTTCGTTGATCTCTTATTATAGAATCAAATAAAAAGTCGTTTTTACATGTAAAAAAATGTTAGGATTTGACTTTTGTAGCTACACATAAAAATGCGTCGGCAAACACAAAAAGAGGCGTGCACATATGCAGTGACATTTTGCTACTGGCAAGATAAAGTGAATTTCTGTGTCCTATGTTTCGTTTCAATACTGAATGTCGTGCATTCTAAAAATGCTAAAACGGTCCAAACTGAAAAACAATCAAGATAGGGTCATCATAAAGAATATCATAAAGCTGTCAACTCAATCCAAACTATCTGATAAAAACATGGAGACACGTGGGGACTAGATTTCAGGAATTCTGACATCTAGGAATAATTTAATACAATTACTCAAAATAGTCAAAAACCTCACCTTGATGGTCAAACCCGTGAGCAACCTCGTGTGCAATAACGATCCCGAGATTAGCAAAGTTAAGGTACATGGGGTATTCCTCCACAAACATCGGGTAGCGAAGGATTCCTAGTGGGATCACTAGTTTGTTGCAAAAGAGAAAACCAAGAAATTCATAGGAACGGCAATGGATACAACCTTCATGGACGTTTTCATTCTATTAGATTTTACATTCTAAAGCAGATTTTTGGGGTGATATTATACAAATCCCACCAAATGGCTTGCTGGATGTGTTAAACAAGTTGCTTATTCCTAATAGGGGTTTATCCTTTATCCACATCTAAATTCTGCATAAAACTATCCTAAATCATACCGTACTTCTCGAAAACAGACACATATTCGGGAATTCATTTTTTCCTAATAACTAACATAAATTTTAATGACGTAATTTTGTTTAGTATTGTTTTTTTAAAGCCCAGAAAGTACATTTGCTTATTAAATGTATTGCCCAGATGATTCACTAACACTGAAACATAGTGAGAGAACGGATTTCATATTCAAAGTTTATTTAGTAAAAATTTAAGAATGCCTAAATCTACTTCAAATAATATCGTTTACTCGATTTATAATGGATTATGAGTATTAATACCATAGTACAGATGAAAAATAGTAAAAACTTTTTGCTCGTACCGATTTCATTGCTGGTTGGGTTGTGGAATGCGTTCGACACAAGAGGTTGTACTAGCCAATCCCTGAAAAAAAACAGATGTGTATTTAACTTTTCTTTCAACATTCTTTACGGGATGGATTCGGAGGGGGGTGGGTTACTACTAAAACAAAAATATTTTAACTGATATGGAGTATTCACATTAGGGCCTTGTCCTATTAATACTGCATATCCATATCTAATTCAAAATCAAACACATCAAACTTGAATCGCGCATAGCACCAATCTAGCAATCAATTGTGTCATCTTTATGCGAATGTTTTCACTCGTTTGAAAACAACCTCAATCTTTCGTCTTTAAAAAATAATACAAAAAATACATTCATGTTTTAACTAGATGGCTAGACGGTTGGAACAAAATGTCGACCTAAGTTTTAAAATGTAGGGAAGATTTAGTTCTGGACAGCGACAAATTTCTCTACAACGAAGCCAACGTTTTTTACTAGAATGTTCCAGTGTTCTTTCCTTGTCAAGTATTGCTACGTGTGTGTGGTTAAATTTTGTACAAAGCTAAGGATCATGATAGTTTACGACAAGAAGAACACAAAAAGAAACTTTTTTTCATTCCGCTTCGCCAAATAAGTTACGACATGTAATGAGATGTTGGAAACTTTCTACAGGTTTATTGTACATGTTTACTTCAACAAAAGAAAGAAAAAACGCTTTCACTTCACGAAACGCGTATAATTTGCACATTAGATTTAACCAAGCATTTCTCGTACTCACCTGTCTTTGTCGACGGGTCGAACAACTTTTCGCACTTCTTTGAACACTTCGTAGCGTCGTAATTTCAAGATATTCATGAGGAAGTATGTCTCATTAAATTCCAACTGTAAAGTTCAACACGCAAAGTGAAAATGGAAATTAATTTAGCTTAGACACACAAACCAACGCTCACGAGGCTAGAAAATCGGTTAATTTCCGCCAAACAGTACGTGAAATGCATATACTGAAAGTTTGTCCTGAGTTAGGAACTTATTCACTTTTTTTACAGCAAAATAACTAAAAAGCAAAGGAAAAACACATCCATATATACATAAATATGTCAGTCACCAGCCTGATAATTCAAACTTTTACAACAAAGACAACTCAGCACTTTCCGGGATTCTGCAAGATCTTCGATGAAAGTCACATCTGTCACTTCACACACGTCTTCCATTCCAGTGAAACGAAAAAAACACAAGCGACTAGGAAAATTGCTACCCATTAACGCAAGATGATCGTCTAAAATACATACTTCCACAGCTTTAAGTATGATGCATGAAATAGCAAGTTGGCTCTAGTCTGTACTTATATTTGAGTCATAATTCTACGAAGATTTTCGCGATATTTATTAAACGATATAAAATAAAAATAATAAGTTCTGAAACTTTTGTATTTTTCTGTCTTGTTCTTACCCCTTCGTATTCATGCTCCAGTGCTCCAGGTTCCATTATGTGCCTTGGGTATCCGATTTTATTTCCCATATTGTTTAACTTTTAAAAAAAGATATAAAAAGACATTGTTCTAGATTTCCTTTCACTAGATCCACTTCCTCTACAGCCTCTGGGACTACGGATGTTTGCAAAATGTTACATCGGCTGAATGCAACTGTGCCATGAAGGCAGGGAGAGAAAAACGGGGTAAGTGAAAGAATTCCCTTTTTTACTTGGAACATTGTATACAACTATGTAATATTAAGAAGTAGTCTGCAAGGGACCGGAACAAATCAAATTCTTGAATTCGTTGACATTGTGGAATGAATGTGTAAATACAGTACGGCTGTCTGTCTAAAGGTATAATTACATCCTTATTGAATGGGGTAATAAAAGATCGGAAATTACTTTCTCCACAAGGTCATGTTTGAACGAGTCCGGCAGCCAAGGTTGCTCATGAACGACAAGCTCGAAAGCTTTCTTCAAATAGTGAATCATTTGCCTCACTTTGAATTCTGTTTGGTTCCCGTAGTGTTCCTGAATATACAGATATGCCACTACCATCCCGAATCCATCATTGACAATGTTCGCACAGTATTTCCACCTGAAACATCAAAGTAGAATCATAATTGGCAAATTCCTTAGGGGAAAATCAAACACTTTCAACTTTCAAACTTTATTGCTACAGCCGAAAAATGTGGTACGTGAGTGCAATAACACAATCCATAATCCTTTTAGCACGTGTAATGATGAAACGTACAGGATGATACAAAAATGATGAAACTGGGAAAATTGCCAGAATTTTAATCGCAAATCCTTATTGGTTTAAGTAACCAATAATTTTTCTTTTTATTGGATACATTTAATATTCATTATTTTTCCAAGAAAAAAAAAGTTTTGTTTGATGCTATGAAAAACGCTCACAATGTAACCTAAAAGTAATAAGATGAGTAGACAGCAGACAAAACCTTTTAAAACTTTCTCACCGTGAAAGGTACAACTTTTCTTCGTTCGTGTCTGGAACATCCTTCATAAATTCACTCCAAATTTGAAGAAACTTATTCCCCAGGAATGGCATGTTGCGGAACACAAACCTCCAAACAAGGTAGTTGGCCACGGTTCTGTGTGAGAATTCAGAATAAAAAAGCATCCAAAGTGACATGTGTGCATTTGTGGGTTTACGCCAAAAGAATTCATGTTCTTTTTAACAACAACAAACTATCCAGTAAAAAAGTCACAAAAACAATATACTTGACAAATAAACGACAGATTGAATAATGTGTCAGCACCTGTTATCTGTCTGCTCCACGAGGGAAATCAGTTTGGGGAAGTATTGGGAGCAGTGAAAGTAGACAAACATGTCATCCGTAACGTTCCCTTCAATGTCAAGATTGCTGAAAATGTTTTCTACCAGCTGCTTCCAGTTTATCTAGAAAAACACCAGATATCAAACGTCATTTTTGGTATATCCATGAAATTTCTGTTTCACACAGTTTCTGTTCAAGCTTATATTGATTTAACTTGTTTGCGTCTGGGCTTTTGAAATTTCCAATTATGAAACCAAAAGTGACAGGAAATTATATTAATAACAACATACTTGGGGAACTTTCGCTTGTACATCGGCAATGCTTATCCGTCCATTCGTTTCATCTTCCCAATTGTCAAGATCGAAACCATCAAAATGACATCGGGACTGTTGAACGAGCTGCTTTCGGCAGAAAGTTTTCAGTGAAAGCAAAGGAAAAGATTGAATTAATATCGGAATTCCTTTCATTCTCCTTATCGGTGGTTCTGAGATCCGTTAATGTTATGAATTTCAAATTTGAAAACTACACTACATCCTACTTAGGTATTCAACAGTAAATATTTGGTAAAATAACAATTTGAAACGAAAAAAGGAGACAAGAGCAGATAATTTTGTTAACCCATGGGGGCTATGAGCGTCTACTTGCGATGGAACATGCTACAGAATACAAAATAAAACAAATACATTTTGAATATTCCAAGAAGGAAGAGATAAAATTTTCGGGTTTGACAGCGTATAAAATATGGAGACCTTGGCAAAGTTCGTTTCAAATTCCAGGATTGCTTCTACATCAGAGGAAACGGTGGGGCTTCCTTGACTCAGGATGAGAACCGACTCTAGCATAAGTCTTTTATAAGATCGGAGATATTTCATGTAGTCAGGGTTTGTTGTATTGAGAAAAAAACTTTTCGACATTGCCGGCTCTCCACGGAAGAACTGTCAGTGGAAGAAAGAAAGAAAGAAAGAAAGAGAAAGGTTCCTTTAGTCTACCACTTTTACCATATACTGTGCTTTAGAAACTTCTTAAGAAATTCCGTAACGTAATAAAAATAATCCACTTTGGTATGTGGTGAAACACCTATTTTTTCTTATCAATCTTGTTTAGCACTTGCTGCAACCAGAAGTATAATTAAATTAAAATGGTAAAGTTTGAAAACAAAATTATTGTTACTACTACTTTAGTTTTGTGTGCATCTTTGTAATTGGACGGAACCAACCTGTAGTAAATCTTTTGTTGGGTCAACCTCGTCTTGAGTTACGTATAATTGAAAAATACTTTGCACTTGGTGTGTAAAAAGTTGACCTAGAAGACGTTCCAAGTTAAAATCCGATCTGTTCCAAGAGGAGCCCTGTAAAATTGGCCATTCTCCAATTCCTTCAGCGCTGAGCACTTGGTAAATGGGCAAATGCCTGTAGTCCTTGAAGTGAGATGTACGGAAGCTGTTATGCATACAAGAAGTATACAACTGGCGTGCCTTTTGTATAGCAATACTTTCATCGTTAGATCCTGGTCGGTCGATCAATTCTAAAATGAGAACACGCTCAGATCAGATTATAGTACCAAAACAATGTGACATTTTCTTATACAAATAGCCATTTAATATTCTTCATATTAGTCACGCAAATGGCCTTTTGGTACTTAAATACAGATATATAGATGGTTTTTATGAACTATATATAGGAGCCCGTAAAGTTAAATCTACCATTTTCGTAAATTGCTGCAGTGTTTCGTGTGGACATTTTCTTTTAAACCAAAATTTTTCAAGTATGTGACCAATTTTACTCTTGAGAGTTTTAAAGCCCAACTTGACGTAGTTGTATCGGGAAATACCGAAGGAATTGTTTTCAACAGTAAAGAATCTCAATCGTTTTTATACTTATTTTGGTAAAGCTTGTTTCATGTCTCACGAACGTTTCGCCTGAAGATTAGGACACTTTAGGACACTCATCTGTAATCAAATTTTCTACATTACTAACCATGCTCTTCAGTCTTTCCATTAAGATAAGAGCTCTGTTGCTGCAATGGACGATTGTAAGAGTAACAAATGCTCAATGAAAGAAGGGATGATTTTGACATATTATATGACCCGTGAAAGTCAGACTAAATGAAGAAAACAAAATGATCTAGAATTCAATAGGCTGTTACACAACAGTGTACAATGGTTCCTGTTCTTTTCCCTAAATTCGCGTACTCCTCGGTGAAAAGTACTTTGAAGTATGTATGCAAATGCATATTGTTTTATCATTCATATAATATTGTATCCTTCAGCTTTCCACAACATCAACAAGGACTATAAACTTTTTGTTGTATTTTTCAGGTTTGCATTCATGACAATTACCCTTTAAAGGAATTTCTTTCTTACACAAGAATCCAATAGAATCTGAATCCCCGAACTGAACGAAAAGGAAATGACTCTACTCATTAGGTATTTCGTGTTATCTCCATAACTGTCTCCTAGTCATTCAAGGTCATCAGGGACTTTTCCTCCGGACTCGTTACTTACCCATGTTTCGCAGTCACACACGAGTTCCTTTAAAAGTGAAAAAGCTTGGAAACTAAATTGTAAATTGCACTTTACGAACTTTCTTTCCCTGTGTTATCAGCATAAAGCTGCTAGCTTTTACAAAATATGAGGCAAAGTTATTTTGCCACAAATCATTCTGTCAACTTAACCCACTCTCTTTCGTCTCCCTTTGAAGAAGTTGCTGATGCCAAAAGGCAAGATAACTCATTCATGACTGCTATTGTCCATTAGGACGTATCAAAACTAATACAAACCAAAACATAAGTTTTCTTTACAAATACTAAGTATTTCTCCTGGGTGCTTATGAAAAAGAATATACTTATATGAATTTCTATTTGAAAACTATATCAACTCTCGGAAGACGCATCTAGCTTTGGTATTTTGCATCAATGCAGTTTAGTTGTTAGTTTAGTTGTTAGTATATTTTCATTTCTACTAATCAAGCATAACCTTGTAATGACCAGCTATTGTAATGGCCAAAAGATTAATTTACATTTATACCATGTTTTCCATGATGTTTGTGGCAAGGTCATCAATTCATCATTCATTAGCCAATTAAAGCCTTTTTAATGGTTTCGCTCACTGGGCTTAAAATTCTAATGTGAGTACCCTTTGCATTTCTTTTAATGTGACACTAGCATCTGTATAAAACTTACACGTACTTTTGATATCAACGAGAATTCCCTCTTGCATTTCTTGGAGCGTAGACCGTTGAAAGCTATCATCTGGGATCTCATTTCTCGCAATAAAGTTGCCACAAGAGAACTTGTAAAAGTCCTCGCATGGGGCTTCTCTCGGATCAAGTCTGTGCAGAATCCTTGCAGCAGCTTGCATGCAAGCTGGAATTTGACACTCCGTCCCTCCAAGAGCCCAATCGTGCTTGTCGGGATTAATTTTAATGTAACTTTTATTGGTGGTTGGGTCACGTTGTAGAAAATGGAAGTAATTACTACTCGCATTATGAATCGCGAAANTCGTGCTTGTCGGGATTAATTTTAATGTAACTTTTATTGGTGGTTGGGTCACGTTGTAGAAAATGGAAGTAATTACTACTCGCATTATGAATCGCGAAATTAAGGTTGGACGCAAACGTCGCTGATGGTGAAGCGGGTTCATTGCTTATTGAAGTGACAATGCTGCTATAGTCGATTCCATTTCTGAAACATTTATGTATTTCAATAACTATAATTGGTTTACGAAAGTTTCATGTTACGCCATTTTCCACCTTGAAATAATATCTGTTTATCTACTTCGCATGGACATAGGTGTTGCGCTTTCAGCAGCATTAGAAACTTCTACTTCCTTTGTAGAGAGCTTAACTTTCATGCGAACGTGCGCCCATAGTTTATTCATGTTTCTTACCTTTCCAAGAGTTTTCCCCTCTCCAAATGACCAGTAAATATAACGCTTTGATCTGTTCCTGGAATTATATTGCCATTAGCACTGAGGCTATTGCTGCTGTTGAATAAAACGCGAGAAACAAGCTCGACAACATCAACGTGCCAATTATGTCTCATCATTATAATTCCAAAAAGGGCAGCCGTCATTCCCACAAGGACCCAAAAAAGAATTAGAGTTATGATAGAGCAGCATCGGCAAAGGCAACTGGAAACCCGTCCGCTTGTACTAGACAACAGATGAAGACCCTTTCTTCCCGTTACCACCAAGACCTGACAAACCGCCAGGAAGTGGCCGGCCTTTCCGATGATAATTGTTGTTCAGGTTTGAATAGTGGGGTGTTCCTCCACTGCTACTTGCTGCTGCAACGCTTCCAGTAATGCTGAATGGAGTATGTCTGGGTGTCACTGGTGGCAGATGGAAACCACTAAAATCCGACACGGAAGACGCAGATGGAGGTGGGGAAACTGGCGATAGAAGGGCCGACATTGAATTCTTGTTTTCGAGGAAATGTTTTGTACCCATTTTTCCTGTTGATAATTACATATATTTCTCGTAAAACTTGTTTGCAAAGATGCTACGCGTGTGTGCGTATGTGAAAAATGAGACTTCAACTTGATCCACTTGAATAGAACTTTTTGTTTAGACGCAAACCGTCTGGTGGCGATTGGGGATGCAGTCAAAGTTCCAAAAAAACTCTTGAAATCGAAAAAGTTGTGACTATACTTCAAAAGTTAAGTCATACTTGATCTTAGCCTCTTCGTACACTTTTTCTATAACTTTTCTCCGCTTTCCTCTTCGCAAGCGGCAAGTAATATCATAAGCACCATGAGATTATGATGATCTGTCTGTGTACGGCGAGTCTTTGGATGCGGCACAAGTGATGATAATAACCTCTCACTTTTCTCCGCTTTTCTCTCCATTGTCGTCACGGATGGAATTCGTCTTTCGACTTCTCTTTTTGGCTCTTCTCATTTTTCGGTTTTGTGTGGATGTGCGCTTTTGTTTGCCTGTTTTCCCTGCAAGTTGCTTTCAGCGTTACTCGAGAAGGATTTTTTGGCAGTTACCAACAGTATCTTACCAAATTAGAGATAAATCTAAAGCAAAAAGAGACAGAGGAAAAAATAATTGGTGACGGGTTTTTGGTCTGAATAGAGCTTTTGATTTCTATCTATGGACTATTGCTTTGCTATTGACTTGGATGAAAGTTGTTACGCATCGCTTTTCATTAATTCCCGTCTAATCTGACATAATGATGACATAAAACTTCAAAATAGGATTTCATGCCTTTTTGAGACTTGTTTGAATAGAATTTAGTTTTGCAGGCAACTTGTTTTAACGAACTTTATGATGGGAAAAAGTTTATAATGATAAATTGAATAGGTTCATTACGTTTTTAGTTGTTAGACACGCGAATTTACTGGACGTTATAAACTGGTCCATGGTCTAAGTAGGTCGGGATGGCAAACATGTACCGTGTTTTGTGTTATTAAAAGTTTTCCTGCGATTTTATCAAAAAAATATGATACTTACGTGCATGTGTGCATGCATACTTATAAGTAATGCCTTGAAATACTATGTTTACCCTACACATATTTTGTGGGTTACTTTACTGGAAATGGGAAATTGCAAGGAAATGAATATGATACTCTTGGAAAGTTTTCCATTACGGTTGAAATACATCAATAGATTGCTTCGAATAAAAACAGTTATGCAGAATAGACAGGCAAAAATTTCGTAATTTTTGTTTGCATGTGTAATAACAAAGTTTTTGCGATTGAATCAAAGTTGGCCGAACTCTTCAGCATGCCTTTTAAAATATTTAGCTTTTTTGGAATTATGTTTATTTAGGAGAATTGATCATAAAAACACTAATGAAGGTTCTCGGTTATGTACTACAGTGGATTTCACAATAAAAGCTTTAAAGCTGATAAATACGAAGCTGAGAATATATAACAGTTTGTAATCAGTTATAAAGTATGGTCTAAAGTTATAATATATAGTCATGGTGTGTATAGTCTATCATATGTA
>JAAXOA010003236.1:0-11806 GCA_036561885.1 Salina celebensis
GATAAATTCTATAAATATGTCTATCGAAAGATGAATCAGCGAATGCCGGAAAATATTATTGGAAAAATTGCTTTAGCTGTAAGATACAATGCAAATTATCCGATATGGAGATGCGAGTTTCAAAGTTTACGCGAAAGGCAATTTGTTATCAATTTGTTTTGTTTCGCAGACCGTTCAAGCATTGACCTACTTAAAGGATCAGTTGAAGATCATCCACAGAGACGTGAAACCATCAAACATTCTACTGGATCGCGAAGGAAATATAAAATTATGTGATTTTGGAATTTCGGGGCAGCTCGTGGACTCAATTGCCCAGTCAAGAGATGCTGGCTGTAGGCCGTACATGGCGGTATGTCTCAATAACATTATTACATATATCGCTTAGGCAATAATAATTGAATA
This sequence comes from Salina celebensis, assembly GCA_036561885.1. Lineage (NCBI taxonomy): Eukaryota > Metazoa > Arthropoda > Collembola > Entomobryomorpha > Paronellidae > Salina > Salina celebensis. The sequence continues at coordinate 403 of JAAXOA010003236.1, forward strand.
GTTTTTTAAAACTGACTTCTCCGTTGCCATGTTTTAGCCGGAAAGAATCGATCCAAACACTTTGAAAGGCTACGACATCCGTTCTGACGTGTGGTCATTGGGAATCACACTGTATGAAATTTCCACGGGTAAATTTCCCTATCCCAAATGGAATTCCATTTTCGAGCAACTGTGTCAAGTCGTTCAAGGGGATCCTCCTCAGTTGTCGCCGTCTAATAATGGAATGTCATTTTCAAGTGAATTCGTAACCTTTGTCAATACTTGGTAAGTGTACCATTTACATATTTCCGGTACAAAAATACCATAGCCCATAAGTTTTAAATGTATTCCTATGAAATACTTCCAGTTTGATAAAGGATCAGTTGCAACGTCCAAAGTACACTCGGCTTCTTCAGCATCCATTCCTGATCCGTTCGGCAAGCGAGGTGGTCGATGTGAAAGGTTACTTCTCGTACGTGTTTGATTCGATGGGACCATGTCTACAACAACGACTGGAGGACCTTACACTGCTTGATGACTATTGACTGGATTTTAGTTTCAAAGAAAATTTCTGTTTTAACTTTGTGTTTCTTATGGGTTTCGTAGAACGACAAAAACAATATGAGATTCACACGCATCCTCAGATACTGTCATTTTAACTACATTCGCATGTTGCTCTGCATACTATTATTTTTCATTTTCGAAACATTTTCAATTGATACCTCTATGCAAACAAATAATGTTACTTCAAGCTTATACACAATGAACTCCTGGGGCGAAGATCAATAAATATAATTATTCAAATGAATTTAATTCTACCCAGCTACGTTTTTTTATTGTTAANCAAGCTTATACACAATGAACTCCTGGGGCGAAGATCAATAAATATAATTATTCAAATGAATTTAATTCTACCCAGCTACGTTTTTTTATTGTTAACTGTATGACTATGACTTTAAACTGGTTATATCGGTAAAACTTTAAAAAAGAGAAAAATTCTCAAACAACTACGTTCGACTTTATACTGCAGTGCTAGTGCTTCACAAATAGTGCACTTAAATAATATTTCAAAGCTTTTTTTAAAACTAAGCTACTCTTGGAAGTCTCTAGACTGTCATTAATGCCCATGGCCATATCCCCGAACATTAGATTGCGCTTGGGCGGCGGCAGATGAAGCCTTATTGGCGGCGTTCTGAAAGATGTGATGAATCATATTCGTGAATGTGCTCAACATTGTTTAAAATTTGTCATGAATTCAGGTATAATTTAATAAATGATATACCTGAGCAGCTGCAAGGTCCGCTAATGCTGCTTGTTGTTTACCAGCTAAGGCTTGGGCATTTTGTTGAGCTTGGTAGGCCATTTGAGCTTGGGCCGCTTGGACAGCTACAATTTGTAATGCCATGAATTAGTTTTGATTTCATGGAGATTTCCAAAGGAATTCTTGTTAAGTAAGTAATGTATGGAAATTTACCTTGCACCGCATGCTGTGCGGCGGCAGCTTGAGCGGCATGATTTTGGGCAGCCTATCAAGTTACATACTATTATTATGGCCTTCCGCAAAATAGTTTTGAAATTTTATGATAATTTATATTAACCTGAGCTAAAGATGCAAGGGCTTGAGCTTGTTGAACTGCTTGGACTTTGGTCGATTCCACTGCTTGGGCGGCCTAGGGGACAAATTCGCAAAATTTTAAAGTTTGCTATAATAACAAATAATATGGCAATGGAGAATGACACAGACTCATTTTAATCTATACCTGTGCTACTTGCGCCGCCATGGTGCTTTCAGCTTGGGCTGCGGCTTGGGCTCTGTTATAATGTAAAAAAAAAATGAACTAATATCTAGAAAAGGAATACTTTGGTACATCAGATAAAGACAAAACTTACGATTGAGCTGCCTGTAAGAGTAAAGGACATGCAAAGACTCATTAAAAACATCCAGATAAATTAAAACCTCAAATTCATGAAATTTGCCAAATTACGAAGTGTATTCAAGTATGCATTGTATATAAAAGAATGGGTCCTTTCCTGTGTAATTTGCGCCGCTTGGGCCTGTTTTGCTGCAACAATCGCTTGGGCTTGTTGGGCAGCTTGACTGGCTTGTGCTGCAAGTGTAGCTGTAGCCTGTTGGGCAGCTTGATAAGCTGCACTTTGTTGAGCAGCTTGTGCCGCTTTGGCCTGGTTTGCAGCCTGTTATACAAACGTGTCATTTAGATATTCGCATGAAAACAAGGAATCTTTCATTGAACCGGAACCTTACTTGTTGGGCTATAGCAGCAGCACCTCCAGTTCCATACCCCCCGCCACCACCTCCATATCCACCGCCACCTCCTCCGTAGCCACCCCCAAATCCTCTTTTGCCCCTCTTGGGGTCTTCGTCAGTTTCTCCTTTGACACTCTTTGGCTCACTTGTTCTAGCTACAGACTTCACTTCATTTGTAGCAGCGACAGCAGTTTCCGAATCTCTCTTTTCGGAGGTTTCCTTTGAGGAGAAGCTCACCGCTAGATTCATCCAAACACAATTTGAATCCATTTGTCTATTGGTATGAACGGTTCTTATCACTTTCTAATTTTCAGGTTGCTCCAAACTTACCTAAACACGATAGCAAAACAACGAAACTCACAGAAATATTCATTTTTTAAACTGCAAATCCAACAATTAGACTAAGCAACGTACTCATACAAGCGTTAAAACAATTCTGCAGTGAGGCAGGGGTCGCATACACTTATTTATATATCCGTGAAAATTCTACTCACAGTTTTGTATGTCTCTTAAGAAGTTGTATCAATTTGTTTTAAACATCAACTCAATAATAGACATATTATTTAATCGCTGACATAATGAGTTCATTGAATGGCAAGGGTCTCATTTCATCAGAACTAGCTGAGACTTTAATTCAGCGCAAAATAAAGTTAATTCTAGACTACATTTTAAAACAACAAAAAATTGTCTCAGTCTTAATTTACGAGTGTGTCGTCGTGCAAAAAACCAACAAGGCACCATGCGTAACGGTTTCAAACAAAGAAATGCAAATTGTGCATTTCAGTGATGCATTGAACAGCGGGCACATGCAGTATAAAACTTGTTTGTAGACTACGTATCTTTTAGTCTTTTATTTTACCAGTGAAAAGGATTTTAAAAGAAAAGGATTACGTCTGCTGAGCATTGTTTCCGTTTTTTTGAAGTTTTTTAAATACAAAATGTAAGAAACAGTGCTGTTCTGTCAGAGTTCTGTATGCAATAGAATTTAAATGAAAACAGTTTGTAGGGAACTAACATTCAAAAAGAAAGTGAGAGTTGGATTCTGGCGCAGTTTCACTTTCAGCCATGCTTTTCGTGATAATTCAAAGTAGCAGTTTAAAAATCGCAAGAAATTGTGTACGCCAGAGTTATGTAATATTTTATTGAGCAATAATGCTTTTTGATTGAAATAGAACAAGTAAAACTTGGGTACGGGGACAAAATGTTTTGATCGATAGACCATAGTTTGTAAAAAAGGCCATAAAAGATTTAGTTGAAAACTTATCAAGGTAGCAAATCGGGGTGAGATTTTGCATTCAGACTTGGGCTCAGCAAAATTTGACATCGCTAACTTAATATAATACAGTCTTCCAAGTAGGCTTCAAATTCACCTTCAAAATTGGCACAAATTCATTCCACATGAAACCAAAACCTAACCCATGGCACATGGGTGACAATTTGCAGTACCTTCATATGTACATTGCATGTTACTCGTTCGTATTGTATTACCTTGTATTATCTTGTATTCTGTATTTTGATTTGTTTTTTGCATACTCGTTAACAATTAAAAGCAACACACATTTGTAATTGTGTTCTCGTCGATTAGCCTATTGGGAGGTTGATTTACCAAGGACTAAAATTCATAAAGATACGGTTAAATGATCAAATCAAATACTAAAAATGTAATGAAAGAAACTCTAGCTTCACCGTTATCAGTTACCAATGGTCCATAGGTATAAATAAGAAATTACTGACTCAGTCCCGAGGGGGGTAGCTGCTACGAGTTGCATTAAAATACTCAGCAACGATTTTTACTGAAAATACTGATTCAAGTGAACATTTAATTCAAATCCAAACGAACCCTTCAAAATTAAAAGCCTCCAGTAATCACACTCGAAATCTATATTACCGTATCATTAAATCCCTGTAGTATAATAGCTCACATTCTGTGTGGCTAGGCTGTGAAAGCTCGCAAATATTGGTCCCCGTATGCGGAATCGGGACCACAGCATCTGGCATTTATTTTTAAATTCTATTTACATTTTAAACCGCGGTAGATAATTTGTAGTTGGGAACGAATTCATAAGGTAACATAATGTAACCATTGAACTGGCTTAATTACTTGTGGATAAGGGAATTCAGACCAACTCACAGTTTCATTTCCTTTTGCTTTAACCCAGTTTGTAGTTACAATTTGCCATAAGGACTTTTTACCTGTTGGCTACCATCCACTGTAATTTATATTTTCGTTATTTCCCATTGATTTGAATACCTATTTTGTTACCCATGTTTCTCTGAAGATTTCCGTGAACTATTTTCAAATTCTTTAAATAACATATTTATGTTCATATGTTAGCCTGTAATGCTTTCCACAAGAACTTGCAGTTTTCATCTATAACCAACAAGGTAATGGTCCTACATCCGCAATTGAGCTCTTTTATAGGCGTTATCATCACCTTTCATCAAATTGCTTCTGTACAAAGAAAAATAACGTGTACGCTTCCAACCATTATTTTCAGTCATTAAATTGGATACACGCAGGGAATTGCGAAAAAGAAGGCTCCAGCAAAACCCCAGCCTTACAGCTTTCTACACATAGAAATGGGGTGATGTCATGCAATAAGTATTATAGCCGCTTAGGGACGAATGTTAGATTAACCGAAATGTAATACACCCCCGAGACTTTAAATAGTTCTCCACATAGATGGAATGCATTCATGCACATTTGCAATATTGGTTAATTATTCCAACGACATGAACCAAGCTACAATATACTAAAACCATCATCCACTACGTGATATGAAACATAAAAAAGTTAGCTTGGTCGGCACACTTTTCTTTCCAATTTCGCATAGTTGTTCAGTCGTTGTAAACTGTCGCCTAAACAAAAGTGTCATTAAAACAATGTATCCGGAGTAAAATGAAGAAAAAAAAACTTGCGATAAACATTTAAAACTTTCACCAGCATTCCATACAAAGAAAAACTTCTTTTAAAAACTTTCTCCGTTCTGTATGAAATCGTCAAAACATTTTTGTTTCTGGAGCACATTCTTTGTCAGATTTTTATTCGTGATAATATGTTGAATAGTCATGAAAAAGGTTGCTTTCACCCAAACTCGCTCGCAACATCAACAACCGTGCGGACATGCAACCATGCATGACTAACTGTTGTAATAACTTTTTGCATAGAAAACTTTTTGATGGTGGTCTTTTGGTGTGGCACACAAAATACCTTGGCATTTTGCACCTAAAAAAAGAGTAGAAAAAACGGTATGCTTCACTGCAGTAATAAATATCAGCATAGTCATCTTTCATTTGGTTGTTTGCTTTTGTTACTATGAAATCAAGTAGTGGTGGCAGCATAATATAATGGGTGTGTAGTAATTTTTCTTGAGCGTTAGTTTTCTAACCGAAGGAGTCATTGAAACCGTAATAATACTGAGAGGACAAAGAGTGTTAGTGGTTGTGATCGCATAGTATTAAAAGAAAATCTAGTGAAAGTTAAAAGAGAAAGTAGTAAAAAGGAGAGACACATGAAGCTTGTGTATTCTCACCGTATGGTTGTTCTGCTGGTGTGTCTCTCTCAGAGGCTATAAGCCATTCACTCAGGGCATACACTTTGTTAGTGGCAAGAGAGTTTTGAAAAAAAGAGATCGCTTTCTTCTCACAACAAGAATAGAGTCAAGTTGTGTGACCAGGTTTTCTCCCAGTGTGAATTCGCTTGCCGAGTTGTGAGCAACAGATGCGAAAATAAAGGTGGTCCCTTTTTGTATAGTTTACTTTTGTGGGGTTTGTATTCACAGGATATTATTTTTCAACGATTATTATACTTGTTTGGAAATAGGCTGTAATAAATGAGGTGAGAAAAAGAAGCTAGGTTGTAAAGTTAGCACGTGATATATGATACAAGAAAGGAAAAAAAGATTTTGCTAAAATGATTTCATAACGCGAGATGGATTTAGTGCTGAACTGTTGAATACATGTACTGGTTGTGTGTAGCTTAATTTTGTGCAACAAAAGTGAAAGTATTAATTAGTTTTCTCTGGGTTTTCATCATAGAGATTAAGTTGTTGCGAAAGAAGTAAATATTAACTCTACAGCCTCTCTGTCCTAATTCTGTATCTTTATCACTATTCTAGCTTTTAGGTTGTCCTCTCGAGAGCTAATAATTAAATCCAGTTTTTATTTTGTAGGACTGAGTGAACTTTATATGGAAGCTGTTGTTAGTACCTAAATTTCATGCGTACAGTTGCTTGTTAGCCAGATCAGGCTTCAAACACTCATGTGGACTTAAATCAGTTGTTGCTTTCCACGTCAACGATAACCATACTATATTTTTGTACAGAAGAATATTCATCCGCAGTGCACAACAGTTCCTTGATAAATCTTGATTATTTCCACCCACTACAGACAGTCAGTGGACACCTCATACGCTACGGGAGCTGCCAGGCTTCGCTAAACGTGTACTTTTAGTTGTTGCTGTATAAACGCTAATATGTTTTTATTGTGACTAGAGTAACCATTCAAAAGCACAGGAGCTGTCACTTTTTTTACACTACATTGAAAAGTGAATGTGCTACCGGGACAGACGGATCTATAAAAACAACAGTCAAGCTAACAAAATTTACACAAACATACTGACAATTTTTCACTGCCATTTTTTGTGAATTCTATCGGTTGATATTCTGTTTGGTGGTGTTGTGTGCGAAAATACATAAAAAGAACACGAGACAGGAAGAAGCAATAAAAAAGAAGAGGGGATAATGCCTTTGGCTCATCAACTTGGAGTTCCATGGGGAGACACGAAACGACCTCCGCCTTCCAACTCGGTAAGTTTCATCACTTCCGTCACGAAATGCTATTAACACTTTCTTTAGCCATCAAACTTTACTCATGATAATAATACACATACATACATATATGTTGGAGTACAAAGCAATACAAAAGGTCATACGTCATATATAAGACAATTTCCGGTTTCACTATAAATCATGGGAGTTTAGATTGTCTTTTGAAATTGAGACTCAACAAAAACACTTGTGCTATTTAAGCAGAAGCTTTGCTTTAAAAGCTCATGTCCATTGTTTGTACAGCATTCATCGTTGTAAGGGACAAGTTTGAAAAGCAAACAATGACTTGAAATTCCAAGAAATACTTCTTGCGCAGTGTCATATTCAATTTTTCCCGCGAATCTGTTCCTTGAAGAATAATCCTTTTTCTTTGACATTTCAGGAAGTCGAGGAGATGCTAGTCGATGACCATGTTGATGTAAGTTGAAAGCAATGTTTTCTCTTGTACTTTTTCTAAAAAAAACTTCTTCAATAGAAAAGGCCAACTGACAAACAGAATCGATTTTACAAAACGAGTTCTCGACAACAGAAAGGTCTGATGTAATTGTCTTAATTGAAGTTCGATTTGCTAAACAAACAATTTGCATTTCAGTAAAACTTTGTCAATACTTGATGTAGTTTAGCAGAATGTAGTGAGTAGTAGTAGTAGTGTTTATGTTGTGTATACGCATTCACAAAGAATATAAAAAGCTTCCAAAAAGGAAAGCCAAAACAACGAGAGATAAGCCAGGGAAATGCTGCCAAAAGCATTCTTTCGACAGTAACTTGAGATGCTTTTGTCATTCTTCGTTTCCAAGCGATATTCGTTTGGCCCACTTCCATTGCATACAACTGCCAACTAGATTAACACTAATTGAAATTAGAGTTAATGTATAGAGCAATAGCTCATTCCATTAAAATCACTCAGGAGTGCTCAAAGATGAAAGTAAAATATTTACTGATTAAGGTAAACATATACAAAGAGAAACTATTTTACTACTTGCTTTTGAGAGAAGTATTTCCAGCAAATTGACACAACATTGTACTGTTTGCTTCACCCTCCAAATACAACACTTGAGTTTTCCTTGAAACAGTATGTTTGTAGATATGAACATCACTTAAATTCTTACTCTACAAATGAATTTTTCTTACGAACACACTTTACAACTTGTTATGGCAAGCTTTCTCCTCTCAGCGTATTTTATGGTTGTCGGTAGGTTATGTCATTGTCAAGACCAAAGCTCAACACGGTAGTGTGCTTGTGAGAAAGTAAAATTCAGTATGTAAATGTATCATACATTTTCTATTCATTCTATTATTGCCGTGGATATAAACGCAATATTATGCATCCACAGAGATCACATATAAATTACATATTCGTACGATGGGAAATCAAAATCCACGTTTGTGGAAGACTAAATTAACCACGTTGTCAGGTTTTTAGATAATGTTGTACGTATGCTGCTCTTTTTCAGTATCCCTAAATCTAGTATTTTTCGGTTTGTTGTTTGTTTAAGTTTAAGCGTAGTAATTCAGTATCAAAATGTGTTTGTGTAATTTAGTAGTAATGTACCTAATCTCAATCAAAATATGGGATGTTTGTTTGCTTTAGATCATTGTCAGTTGCAAAAGATAAAATAAACAATAAGGCATAAATTATAATGATGAAGTTATGATTACGAAGGTACATATTTTCATATTACACTTTTAATAATAATAAACAAATGCGAGAACTTCATCCCGTCAGCTTAATGCGGTTTTTGTTATAACTCTGAAAATGTTCATCAAATTTTTTGTTTTATACCATGGCGGCTTAGCTGTATGATAATGATACATGAGCTGTTGAAACTTCATGTAAAAGATGTTGCATGATTAGGTGGATACGAGTTATTTCCATATTATTATGTTGACATGACACACAAGTAATAACGTTGGAGACACTACAATCAAAACAGAATGAATATGGCGTAGGGAATATTGTACATTTTTATGTTACTAGGCAGTTTTGAGTAATGTGATCTTTTTAGTTGCAAATTACGGAAGACAGTTTATTTATGTTTCCAAAAACCGTCTTTCAAGAAAACTAACACTCTAAAAGAGATGAAAAGGAAACGAAGGAAAATCAGTATAAATTTTTAGTATGTAGTACTACATATGCTCGGCAGCCTGTTATATACCTAAACAGTATCTTCTAAGGATAAAGTACGGCCATTCTCTGTGAAGCTCATGTGCGTATATTTATCTTCTTTTATCATTCCATCTTCTGACTCAACATTCCAAGTTGCTTCTTACACAAACATAAATTCTGCTGGATACCAAGCACATTCCAGAGTTAAAGTAAAATACAAAAAGTGTAACAAAATATATTGTCATTATATAGAAACAAGTATGGTTACTATAATTTTTCATACGATGAGGCGAAAGGTAGTCTCGTTAGGATTGTGAGTGAAAGGTCCTTTACCTTTCTCTAGTAATGAGAATCGAAATTGGGACTTTTTTTTAGAAACTATGTATCTCAATTTTAGCAAGATACAAAAACGCTATTTAATATAGAAACAACGAAGATAAAACGGCGAGTAATGGTGAAACTAGCTATATATTTTGCTTAGAATTTGTTCCTAACAATCCAAGTAAATGTTTTAAATTGTAATCGCTCATTCATTGACCAGTGAATTCAAAGGTATTTTTTGTAATATAGATGTACTTTTGAAAGTCTTTCATCTTTCGGTAGTGACAGTGTCGCTTACAAAACAAGATTGGACTCGATCAGTACATAACCTAGATATATTACAATTGCGTTTGTATCGAATCCTTGTTAAAGAATGATTTGTCGAATGACATGGACGATTTTTCTGGACGAATTGGTAGATAGATTATTGTCAAATTACGAAAGTTTTTATATGCAGTGAGAACAACAACAGTATAGCTGTCTGGCTATGATGAGCTCCTTGTAACAACACATGAATGAGCTAAAGGGAAAGGAAACATGGGAATGGGAGTACGCAAGGAAAATAGTTTTCTTGTTACGTTTCCTTTTTAATGATTACGTTTGACAGAAACCAGTTTTCTCTTGGAAATAAAGACCACGCATGGATAACAGTGACATGGAGCGCGTGCCTTTTACTACCATCATTACTGATACCGCCAAAGGGGTCTTCATGGAAAATGAATAACATGAAGTTCAAGTCTACCTTTCTCCATGTCACATAAGTTTGTATTAAATGAAGTTCTCCTTTAAGCTAAATGGGAAAATGTTTTTGTAGACTGATGAATGTTATTTTTCGGCTACTCTGTCTCTATGACCTTTTTCGCGGTCGTTATAGGAGACAGTACAATAACGTATATTGGTAATTTACTGGTTTAACTGGTTTATATATGAATTCAGGAGAAAATACGTAAAAATCTTTCCAGGTAAATGGAACCATATATCAGTAGACTGGTTTGATATTTATTTTTTATTTGACATGGAATGTGATGCTTAGCATTTATTCACTTGTCAACACACGCGGCGTGACTTCATGGAATTTTATGTCTAGAGCTGAACGTAAATAGCACTGCTTAGTACAAAAATTCAAAATGTTTGTAAAGTTTTATGAGAACGGAGGTTCATAATTGATATCGACGTGTACAAACTTTCCATGGAGTGAAATTTATCTAGATTATTGAAGGAAAACTCAAATATTCGTTCATTGAAAAACTGTAGCAACTTTACATTGTGCAATTTAGAGAATGTTTGGAACTCTTAATTAAGTTAGGCTCTGAATAACAACTAAAATATTTTAATTACTTCTTCGAATTTCTAGAAACAAAATGAAATTAAAAACTAAAAATCTTTCAGTGTGATGCTAAATAAGCAGCCTTCTTATACACGGTTTGACTCGTAGTAAGCTCCTTAAATTTTAGCAACTATAAATTTATATTTATGCTGAGTTGCAAGAGAAAGTTTTCTAACATGTTACACTGAGCATGAAATTGCTGTTAATAAATAGCTTGTCATACAACTTTTAGTCTAACCATTTGTATCCTAGATAGTTTTCAGCAAAACCCACAAAACTGAGGTTGAAATTCTCACATTCCTATATCTATGCTGGATATTTTTATGCATAATACCACATCTTTCATCTTTTCAGTCTCATGATGAAACGTAGTATTCGCCGACAGTTTTTGCTGCAAAAGAATAATCGCAAGATACACACACAAAATACGGCTTCCTTGACAAAATAAATATTAAAAAGTTTACACACACACACACACAGTACTCATTTTACATAATATAATAGATATACATCTATCGGGAAGCTATGAAGGACATAAGAGATTGAATTGGCTGACGATTCAATAGTGACACAAA
>JAAXOA010003237.1:0-11804 GCA_036561885.1 Salina celebensis
TGGCTTGTCAAGCAACTATTTTTTCATTTTTATTCTTGTCAAATCAACATAAATGATGATGATCATAAAAGTCTTCTTTGCTCTTTGGCAGCCTATTAAAACTTGATGTGAGACTTCAAACCAAGAACAGTCGTTAGATTCATTCATGAAACCCACGACAGTCAACGTTGGCTTCACAAACAAGAAAAAAGCTCTGACGAAACTAAATTCACCATTTAGTAAGAGATAACTTGTTTGTGAGACTAACTGAATTAGATTTGAACAAGAAGGAATAATCAATTGCTGTAGTGTTAGCAAGAGGCCTTAGGCCTTGATTCAGGAAAACTATACCAAACCATTTTAAAAACATCCAATCCTCAATAATATAAATATAGAATTTACATTTTTTGATAACACTCATACTTTTATAATATGAGCGTTCCCGACACGAAGTTTCCAATCAGGAGCAAAAATTACTAAAGGGCGTTTCCTTCCGCGCGGACTGAATATTCGATGGAAGGCTCGTGTAGGAACAACTTACCAGATTTTTATATTTCGAATGACTACGGAAGCAGGAACACTAACCAAGAACGTTTCCATGATTCTGTGTGTTATGTTAGATTCACTCTTGTTAGACTACGCTTGCAAACTTCGCGTCATCCTGTCAAATCTCATATCCCTCTTTATAAAGGGAGAATGCTTTCAAATTTTCTGGATTCCCCACTGCTAATCCATTTCCTCTAAACCAGTTGAATTACCTGTGTTCCAAAGGCGTTTCAGAGAAGTGAGGTTGGCAATGGTATGTTGTTGGAGTTACGCGTCTATTCAATGTTGGGTTCCAGAAACATGGGTGTTTTAAATTAAGCTGAGTTACATTTTTAAAAACATAATATTATGTACCTCTTGGATTTTCAAACTGCACTGACTGACATATACATACATATACGTAAGTACTTATCTGTTCCAAACATGACGAACAGAGAATTAGTCCGTTTTTCTAACATTATGTTATATCGAAGCTGAACTTTGATCAGTAGGAAGGCAAGTCATGGACATCTATGACCACCTTCTCGTCTGTACGCAATTTTCAAGTTGTACTATTTAAAGCCAAATGAAGACTAAGCTAGTTAAGTCGTATGTATTTTTCCATAGTGTTCACATATCGTAGCAAAGCTCCTGTTAAACATCTTTCTACTTTTAACAACGATGGTGCCATGCGAACGGGACATTTCTGGTTGGTAGTGTCTAGTCGACAAAGCATGACTTGCCACACATTTCGAAAAAATTAAGAAAGGTGAAACTGATCCGTTAATGTCAGCAAGAGACTGAAGAGGTGTCGATTGATTTGCCCATGGTCCGAAGTAACCAACCCCCAAATTTGATTCCAATCGGTCATACCGTTTTCATGTAGAGAGATGAGACTGACACACGGACAAACGCATGAATGCATGAGTACAAGTTATTGTTGAACATAGTTTAGATTAGATGCTGCGAAGGGCTTGGAACCCCAAGTCTCAAACAGCAGTCTGCTACACAGAGATGATATGGCAGAAGAATATGAACTTAAAGCAGCCTCAACACATAATACTAGTATCGAATTTTTTGGAAACCCGACCGGTGTCCCATTTTAACAACAAGTTAGAAAATTGTAACAAACTTTTCCAGAATTCGTTTGCTGAACAAATATTGCTTGGTTCCAAAATGTTACCGACAAAATAAAACCAAGCATTAGATGTGAGGTAGTACATATGAGGTAGCGGATGCTACTTTATGAGGAAGACGAATCTCTTTGTCTGTCACACCCTGTCCAGGCAATACCCTTAAGCCGATTCCAAACAAACTTATTACGGTGGTGTGTGATCCGTAGTTAACGGCTAAATTAAGTGAATGATACTGCTTCAAAAATTACAAAAATCTGAGTGATGTAGATAAAGTTCCTTGTGCTGAAAATTTATGATCATAGCGCCCATGCCTACTTCCGTCAGGTACAGTAGTTGACGGCATGATTTCCGTTAACGATAATGCTTCAAATTTGAATTAAATATGCCTGATTAGGTCAATATCGCTCCATATTGGGTGAGGAACGCAGACTAGAATTATGTAAAATGCCTTGGCACAGTGCCACTGCTTTCGCTATTTTGCTATATTTCCACTATCGGCAGATTTTGTCAGAACAGGACTCAACTTTCCTTTATATTGTTTCCTGATGTATAAAAGTTCTACTCGTGATGAAAAGTGTGGTGCAGAAACATCAACAATCATTAGCAGTAAACTTCAAATCTATTACATGTGGGATCAAATAGATGTTAAGGTACACCACATATTATGGACAGTTGGTTGCAATAGTTCTTGGTTTACTTTACTTGTTCCTTTTATGGTCTTGCGGCTGCTGCAGGCGGTAGAAAGCTGGGTACGATCTAAGAACATATTTTTACTGGAGATCATTACTTCGCATGGCGTGGTCAGCATAATGTATATGTATGGATTCCGTACTATGGAATAGTATTGTATAGTGAGATTTAGTTCCAGGATATAAATAAATTTTTTCTTTCAAAGATGCATGTAATTTAGGTAAATGCAAACAACAAAGGCTGTTTTCGAAAAGAATATCGTATGAACGCTAGCGTGTATTCATCTTTTTTACAAAGTAGAACTGAAGCTTAACATTTATACCAGTCGTTTTTGGACACATGTATGACGTAATACTATGCCTGAAACGCAAATTTGGGGTAACCTGCGATTAAATATTCTCAGAATCTGTGTATTCAATTACACCACGAAGGTGTTCAGCCCAGAACTTTAAACAACACTTCTATCGCTATGTCTTAAGTATAGTACACCAAGTTAACGAATTCCGACAACTTCTATAAATACGTTTTTATTGGAAGTGTTTTCATTATATGTATAGAGGATTATATTGAATTACCAAATTTAATTCAGTTGTCCTTATTGCTTACTGTAGAATTTTGGATACAACAAAACTATGTATTAAGTATATGGAGCCGAAGATCAGCGGAGTCGGATTAAGGTTTTTTTTTCAGTAAAGGACATTGTACGACTGACTACATTACGCTCAATATTTTATGGTTATTACGCGACATCATTTTCCTTTTCAATAATATCCATTTCAGATCTAATGGAGCCAATAACATTGAACGATGTACCCTTCATCTTTTTTTCCTACGAACATGAGCAACATTTTACCGTTCGTAATCACTGGATCCTTCCTGGATGTATACAAAAAAAAAGATTTAGAACGTAAAAAAGTCCCGATACCTATGAGTAGAATACTAGGAACGTATTTTTATCAAGTTTTCCAATCTTTTTCACTGCAATGCAATTTCCAGCTCACATTTTCTACTTCCGTTGGCTGGTATCAACTTGCTTGCGTTTCTTAAATTACCAGTTGACTTACCTCGTGATGCATGAGCAGATATATTATCGCTATCACTAACAAAATTACATTCTCCATTTATATTTCGAGAACCATGGTCGTTGATNATTACATTCTCCATTTATATTTCGAGAACCATGGTCGTTGATAGAACCTGACATAAATATATTGGTGTAAACTAGTATTTTAAGGCGGTTTCGAGGTTTACAGATGAACTACGAAACGTTCACAGAAATATATTATACGTCCAGAGATAGCCATTTTGAGTATGTTGTATGTAGTTGCAAAAATCACGTCTCTAATGCATATTGTCGTTGTCACTTTAACAACGAGCTTTGGTGTCCCCTGGGTTTCACCGAAAATGTCAAATGTGACGACATTACCTCTACCAGCCGTTCATGGAATGAACCCTTCGAATTCCGAATCTTATATTATCTTAAAATTCTCAACATTGGAAGTGCGTAAATATCCAGAATTTTCACACAGTGATGTTTTATCCGACACTAAAAATAGTTCGTATTATAAACATTACCAGTCATGTCCATGACGAGTATTGAGCATTGCTGAGATGTTGTTGTTTTAGTGACAAACTTTGTAACCGGATACAGCATTATCGAGTAAAGACCTTCCAATTGCGACAGAGTTACATACCTTCTGTTAGTGCACCTAACGAAAGATGCACAATAAAATTAACCAACCAACTGTTTTCTCCAAACGAGTGGATACTCCTTTTACATTTTGTTAGATTGTTCATAGACATTTTTAAAAACATTTTTATGTGAATTCCACACGGGTGAATCTTAAAGTGCCACGCACAGCGAACCTTAGATTTACTGTCCGGAAACCTCGTTTCTTCTCGCCTCTCCTACATGAATGCCACGTTTCGCGCTTTATTTACACACTAAAGCATAGCTTTCGCTTCTATAAAAGTTATTCAAACAAAGTTGAAAATATGTATATGAATTTCATTCCAAATTACAAAACAAACAAGATACGATAAGAATATTTGAAGGACGTAATGTCCGTTATTCTGCCTTCACTATTGAGATAAAAGAAAGGACTTCGAGTACAAAAATCCATGCATTTAAATGTTCAAGAAAAGATACAGATGCTGGAGATATTTGCCATATTCTCGATTACATTCCATATGTATAGAGTTCCATGCAGAAAATTTTCAACTGTAATAGTGAATCAATTGAAATACAAAAAAGGAAGAGAAGACTTACTCCGATTTCTACTTCCATAACCATCATCGCATTTAGGAGGAAAAAAAATTCTCTCAGACAATACATGCGCGAATTTTGTTATGGTATTTTTATTTCGAAATCTTGATTAGAAAAAGAGAAAGGAGTAGCGTTAGTGGAGAAACGAGAAGTAATATTTCAATCTGCAGTGAGTAACGAAATAGTAGGAGAGTAGTATAGCGCAAATGTATTTGAAAGGTTTCAAAATTTGCTTTCATCTCATATTTATCCGCCATATATGCTATACAGAATACAAACCAAAAATTGCGACTACAATGCACAGACATTGAAAGACTTAAGATGAAAATCATGAATGCACTTTGATTCCAATTCAAATGTTTTTTTTTGTGTGAAGTACTTCTAGCGATTGCTAAGGCAAGCTGACTTTACTGAAATATATGTGAGCATAGTATGTCATTAAACACTTATAACTGTAAACGTAGCTACTTTATTACGAAGCTGAACTTTGTTCAGCAAGTAATGATATCGATGAGTTTGTCTGTCTGTCTGTCTGTCCATCCGTCCAGTCTGTCTGTCTGTCTGTCCGTCTGCGCTCTACAGGCCGTACCTTTTAACCGATTTGGATCAAACTTGGCAAAGGGATACTTTGGACCCTAAGGAAGATCCCTATTGATTTTGAGCCAAATCGGTTGACCCCAAGGGGCGGGATCAGGGGTCAACTTTTTTTCTTGCATTTTGATATGGCATGTGAGGTGTCATTCGAAAGCCCGTATCAAAAGCAGTCGAATGACGTGGTTTGTGTGCTTTTTGGCTGTAACTGGGAGGCGTGGTCGAAGGTCAAAGCATTTCTTTGAGCTTAAGACTTGCCATGTTGGGTACCATTCGACAGCTTTGAATTTAAACTTTTTTGATTTTTAAAGTTTTAATTGTTAAGTTTTTTTAAAGCTTTCAGCTTCGTATTTATAGCTTTAAAAGCTTTTATTTATGTTTTCTGTCTGTCTGTCCATGCGAAATCTCTCCAACATTGAATCGTACAAAGCTGGCATTTTAGATAAGATCTTGTAAGTATGGTGTAAGTGTATTCGTCAAAGTTGTGACGAAACGATAAAAATAAAGTTGACGTTAATGCTTCGTAAATAATGAAAAAATTGTATGGAGTTGAAGATTGCATATCTTTACTATTTATAACTAACCGTTATGGATAATGAAGGTAACCAGGCGCGAAAAATCTGCGGAGTATTAGCCGAGTAAATTTTAAAATCTTAACGAGTAGGCTCGCCGAACACTCGGCCAGAAATTTTGATTTTATACATGGAATAATTGTTATTGTCACACGCAAAGAAGTTGATTTCAGACTCTAATCCGCCAGCTCTTTGTTATATTGTGAGCTAAATTCAGAATGAGCTTGAACTATGCAAATTGATTCGATGTATTTTACCTAGTACGCATAACAACACTATTAAGTGGCATACAGTACTGAGTTAAGAAATTAGTATTTATGAATGCATGAAAACTTGTAAATCATGAACGAACAATTTTTTGAGCGGGCGGATGTATATATATTCCATTAACTTCAGTTCTCTAGTCACTCGCGGTGATGGCCAAAATAATTAGAGAATTACTGCAAAAGGTGTTATTTTGAAATCAGAAACAAGTAAGGAACGAATTTTGATAAAAGAACTCGCCTAAAACTCCCAGTGTCCATTCAAAAGCAGTGAAAAGGACTTTTATTTGACAGCAAACGGCGGAATGACAAGACTAACCGATTGTTTAACCACGCTGTAACCGCGAGCGCTTTCACTTTGCTAAAAAAACAGGTTGCCAAGCTGCCATTCACTCAATCTTCGTTGTGTACAATGCTGAAAAGAAATGCCTAGCTATCCTATGAAAACAACTTTCCACACACGTTTATGAACTTTTGTAAATTCAGCCGAATTCACAAAATAAAGCTATTTCTGTTTATTTGCACCAATGTGTCTTCCTCTCAATCAATTTTTATGCTTTTACTATTACTCACTCACTCTACGAGGAGTGTCTATCAAAGCCAAGCTCAACACAATTGAAAACAGCAACTGACATTTTTCTTCTATTTTGCATCTATGCGTACGAGCGGAAACCAAACAGGCATTTATTCCTGTGCCCTTTTCATCTTGTTTTCTCACTAGAAAATCGTTTCCTATCTACAACTTACAAAAAATCAGTCGAGTGAAAACATTTTACGGTAGTTGAATACTTTTAGAGAACAAACTTTACCCCCACAGTTTCGTAAGAAATTCTCGTACTCCTATAGTTTTTCTAGTCTTTATGCATTCAAAATTTAAACTTTTCTTCTCTATACAAACCCCTTTCTTTTAGTTGGTAGTATGTACTAACTCAATCCCAGCCATAGCCAACATATACCACACAATATGGCGTAATTGCATATGTACCATGAACTAAATTATTTAGTTGAAGAACTGGAATAATTAGACCAACTTCGACCTGTCATTCCATCTATTAAATTTTTACTTAAACGTAACGACTAGACCAGCACTACGGACAGTTGGTGTTGGTATGTAATGTATGTCCTATGCATTTTATCTGCAGTATAACGTGATTTTTCTTATAACCAGGTATCTGCTGCATGTAACACACAGTGCAGATGAATTTCTGTACAGTCGTTCATTTAAAGATCCGCAGAATGAATACTACTACATTCCGTGATTGAGATTGGAGGTGCATAGCAAAATTATATTAAACAACTAACAATATGAACTTGATAAAAAAAATTCTTCAATGCAGGAACGATTCCCAAAATCTGGTGTTGAGATGCTTTAAGCAAAACATTTTCTAGGTTTGAACTGGGTCGTGGTGAAGAGTGTTAGAGTATGCCAAACACTAAAACTTTCCCGTTACTGGAACGTGGGATGTTCACAAGATAGGATTCAGTGTTCATGAAGCATGACTAAACGATAACAAAATGATTAACAAACTCAAAATGCACAAAGCCTCATTTATTAAGTTTTGTGGAGTAGATAGGTTCTTGCTCTGGATTCGAAGTACCAACTCCTGACTTCAACCCCAAACAACTTTTAGTTTCTTTGTTTCTCGACTTAACTTGGCTTCCAAGAGGTGTTGCTTTGAGAAAACAAAAGAAAAAGAAGCTTCTGCTGCGCATAAATGTAAAAATATACAATAGTTTTCACAGCTGGCTGAAATTTCAAAATGTATGAACTTTTTGAATTGAATAAACTTTGAACGGGGATCACTTCCAACTTTCTAAAAAGAAGACCATTAATATGTATGTAAGTATTAGTACCGAAACAAATCTATGTGTTGGTCAGTCCGATTCTCTTGCTCATCGGCATGGAGTTTACTGTCAATATTTTCTATTTTCCTTGGTGCAGTTCACAAGTATAAATACCCCCAGAAATGCTTCAACACCCTTCAAATTCTCATAAAAGTATGCTCAAAACTGGACATGACATGACGGGGGCAGTTTACAAGTGCCTGCTCGTCAGATAACGGGTGCTGATGATCATAAAGAGCACAGCTAACAAATATAATCTTTCAACGATAAACAAATGTCTAACATAGCTGGACAGAAATGATGATTTGAAGACAACTTAGCATAATAGAAAGGCTGTGAGAACGAGCGTCTGTTGAGTTCTGGCACGGGTTAGTTAGAGATACTTTTTTAATTGGCCTTGAAGAAACACATTAAAGAATAATACTATTCCTCACAAATCCAAACCAAAAAGTTCGATTCTTTTGAAACAGATCTTTTGGATGTCAATGTTCAACATGCAAATGTATTCATACAACCGAATTTGCGTGAAAATATCAATTAAGTTTTATACAACGATGTTTTTTAATTCAATACGTCACATTTATTAAGCACCGCAGGGAACCACCGTTGTTGCTGTCTGTCTGTCCGACAGTCCATGTGCGGTCTAATACACGTGCCCGATTTCGTAACAAGTGGAAGATAGTAGAAAAACAATCCTTTCTTTACGGAATCAATAGATTCTTGCGTGAGGTGATTAGTACTTTTCATTAAGAAACATGCGACAAATGGTATTATATTATGAATATTGCTATGTATGACTGGCGACCAGTGACCATTCCTACTTCTTCAGGGCGTTTCTCCGGCTTGCGAGGTTTTGAGAATTTTTTCCGAAGCGTGCTCCTTTACAAGATTTCATCAGAATACCACCATTCACATAAGATCAGCACTGTAGCCTGGTCGAACAAAAAATATTTACACGATCTCATGCCAAATCTATCTCCAATTCTTTTAGTTTTCAACAACAAATCTTGGAATTTTTCGTTTTGCTCATTAATACGTCATATCCGCGTAGATGAATTGCACTTCCAAAAACATTCTATTTCTAAACTACACATTTTGTAGCCCTCATAGAATATAAATAACTAATCCATTCGCTTTTTAATTTTATTCCAGTTAATTTCGACCATTTTCAGATCTTAAGAGCCATTGGGAAAGGAAGCTTTGGAAAGGTAAGAGTAGACATGAACTTTCTCTTTCGTCCTATTTCTAGTACACTCTTAGTATCCGCCGTAAGGTTTGCTATAAACCGAAATAAGGCAATATGAATGCATGCTCACGTCCTGTCGTAAAAACGTAAAGATGGAGTCATACTCAATCCGGACATCAGTACGTTTACTGTGTCATCAAAATCCGGAACATAGCTTCATCCACCCAACGGCTGCAAGTCACATATCTGAGTTACACGCTAGAAAGAACAGAAACCAAATATATTACACGTCCATTGCGAATTTGTGCGAAGCCATTTTCTTTTCTACCTTCAACCTTAAAAGTAAATGGTTGCTTGGGAAAAGTAAGAAAATTTCTATTTTTAAACCTGATCATGCATTATATAACTTGAGAGTGATTATCTAATTTTTCTCCGGGTAACCAATCGTCAATCAAAACTTCCCAGAGGTAGGTGGGTATCATTTTCCTAGAGGAGCTATTTACGAAACTAAAGTTATAGGACTAACTTTAAAGGGAATGCTATCATGAGATGATACTGAAGAACGATGTGTTATATTAGTTTCTATGAAATATTAGTTGTGAAGAGAAAGTTGTCGATTTTTGTTCCTTTTTTCAAGAAAACAAAATGCTGTTAAAATATTTTCCAGTTTTTAAGCTAAAACAAGAAGTTGTAAGAAAATGTTGTCTTATGTAGAGGAAAATCATTTGTCAAGCCTAATCTATTCCACCACAAACCTTCCATGTAATCAACGATAAAAAATTCTTTCCTCCTGGCTGCTTGACAGTTAGAAGCGTACACACTATTTATCAAACTGGAGCATAGAGGTAAGATGAAAAGAAGTATGGGAATCTTTTCATGGAATATTCTCGGGTAGCTGAATATGTAATGGACGGACTCAAATACGAAACTCGGTTTTTATTCCAGTTACGTATCATTGTAGTTAGATTACTTCATTCAATCTGACGTGTGTACGCATCCATGTGACACTAGGTGCACTTGGTTCATTAGAGAATGGAAAATAATACTACTCCGTTTACATCGTTGTCATTTTTCATTTCGACCATGAATGGAAAATTTTGAAGCTTATTTTTGCAGTCGTCTTAAGGCATTTACGTGTCTTTCAAGTAAGTTCACACGCATCTGTTACTGGCACTTTGAGGAGATTCACTTTCAAACCAATGCAAACATGTACGTGAAGGTTTGAAGTTGGGAACGTGAAAACTCTAAAGGAAAGTTAAGAGAAAGGAGGTATTTCTGTTTTCTCTTTCATGAAATTTGCCAAATTGACTGCTTGATGGCTTCCTATGAACGTTGTTCCCTCGCTGGATGCATTACGCGATGCTTTTGAAAGCATGCCTACTTACTTCTCTGTTTAGAACCTTGGCTTAGTTATTAAAGGAATCTTTAGTTGAACGAATATTTTACTCAATACAATACTTTCTCTATAATAATATATGTCTAGTGAGTTTTCCCAGTAACTCATAGTAGCTGGTTACAGATACTGATACATGCAAGTGACGTGACTACTGCCTATGTCACCATCATCAGAGACATGTACAAAGTAAACAAGACGACGTTATGAAATGATTTTCTTTACTCTGGGTTTGTGCTGATGAGTGGTGCCATTTTGCAAGGGACGAAAAGAACAAAATGTATTTGCATACATACCTCCTTTCCTTACTTATGCTCATATATTATGTGCCGGAATTCCACTGATACATTTTGATCGATATTCTTCACACGACATTGTGTCTTTGCATGCAGGTGTTAACTATCTATCAAACCAAGCCGATTTTTTACTTCGATTCCTATCAATTACGACTTTATTTGTGGATTATTGTTGCTGTTATTTGTCTTCCAGGTGTGCATTGTGCAGAAAAAGGACACTGGCCAAATGTATGCAATGAAGTACATGAGCAAAGCAGTATGTTTTGAGAGAGATGCACTTCGGAACGTGCTAAGAGAGATCGAAATATTAACACAACTGGATCACCCTTTCCTTGTCAATTTATGGTTCTCCTTTCACGGTAAGTTATTTGTGAATATAATAAATATGTACTAAACGAATGATTACCAAAGAGCTTTAAACGTAGATCAAAATGAAGCTGTAAAACTTGTACTGACGAAGCTGAAGCATTTTGAATGCTCAACCTGTTGAAAGAAAATACTTTTCCATAAGAATACGGTCCATATTGTTTTTCGTTATGATCGGACTAACCATCGTTCCGAAAAAATAGGTTGTTTGAAATTGAAGCTTTTCATTCGTATGACACATTCCTTATCAATAGGCACTTCTTTGAATGTTTAATTATTACAACAAACCTTCGCCGAGTGGCCTGCAACGCTTGAGTAGTATGCCATGTTATGTTGTAAAAACATTCATTTGCTTGGTTTGACTTGTGATCCTGTCTAGCAGTCGTGGCTATGCGGTACCTACAGGATCCAACACTAAGCATTAAGCATCCATATTACTGCTTTGTTTAAACCCCTTTATAGTTTATAATCCTTTTTTTATCATAAATAACAAAATGTGTTATCTAATTAAGTAAAATTGGAACATACTATAAAAGTCTGCATAACTTTAGAAATACATACAGGCGAAAACAAACGTATAGCCGCCCGAGAAACGCTGTAGTGCCCAAATCCTACGGTCCCAAGTTCAAAATGGGCTTTTCACTATCAACCCACATTTTGTCGTAAAAATAATCAACACAATAATATTAAAAGCTA